>BMAO01037913.1:0-107856 GCA_019973975.1 Trichonephila clavata
AATGAACTATGTATAGCGTTAAGTTACTTTTTTACTTTGTTTTTGGAGAAAGAATTTGGAAATGTTCTCTTGAGATGTCTTTTAAATTTATTCCAGTGACTTCTCAGATAAATACAAAAAATTAAAAATTTTGTACCTGTTTTAATTACTGTTTTTGTATATGTTATTAATTCATCGAACTCATTCATTTCTACTTTTTTCTTTTAAAAATACTGTTACTGAATATATCTCCTTGTATCAGTTGTTTCAATTAGATTTTTTTATTATTTTCATATTGAAATTAACGTATGCATAATATTTGAATAAAACAGTTTTAATTCATTTATTTATAAATAATAAATTTATCACCCAGCCAGAATAATGGTCCATAAAAAACTTGTTTTTGCATCGGTATAGCCTGAAGTATAAATACAAAAAATAAATAAATTTAAAAATAAATTATTTACATAAAAAATCATATCTGTCTAAAATAATGCGATTTAAATCAGATAAATGCCCAATTTTCAAAATTTTAAATTTGAATAATACTTTATTTTTTTTAAAAAAAATAGATTATTTTTAAAATTTTAATATAATTTAAAAATATACAGCAAAAAGAAGATATATATATATATGTATATATATATATATATATATATATATATATATATATATTGATAAATGTGTGATTTCATTATATGTTAAACTAAATTAAAAGTTTACAAAACAGTTAAAAACGGTCATTTAGATGCTATTGTAAGTTTCACTGATTTCTCTGATAAGAAATGTCTTGCTAAATAAAATAACGAAATAACAAAGCTTTATAAATTCATGAAATACTTTTAAAGAACTTCATACACACTTAGAGAGACATTTAAAAACATTTATTTACTTTTAGAATATTTTTCATTATTATTTGATACAAATTATTGTTAAAAACTTACCTTTACAATTCACGATACTTTTTTTTAAAAAAAATTCTATAATACATCCCATTGTTATTTTCCAATGATTGGCAGCTTAGAAAATGTAGTTCCATTTAAATAGCATTTATAATTTTACAAAAATCAATGTGACATTTCATCCATTAACAAAATTAAAATAATATTGGTATGTAGTAATGTCCATTAAAATATTTATTCTTTGTAGTAGTAAGGGAAGTATATTGTGCATTATGCCATACAAATATATAATTTATATCGTAAATAAAGGATTATATTAGGAAACGAGGAAAATTTTGCCATTCTTTAACCTACAATAATTCCAAGGATTATTTAAATTTAATTATCGCAAAAAATTCTGAGAATTTTGTATCAGTTTTGTTAGCATGCATTTTACTTTGGTTATTGACTAAATATCTAACCCTCCCCCACACAGTCCCTTTTAATTTAAGTATAGTTTCACCCATAAAAATGTATGTGAAAGGTAGTGTGTAATACGCGCGCGTGTTTGCTTTATGAATTTAAACTTGAGAGTAAAGCTACAGAATCTAAAAAACACACACACACACACACACAAATCTGTACTGCTCTTCATGAAAAGACAGTTTTATCGAGAATGGCTTAAAGATGGTTTAAAAAATTTTAATCTGCCTGACATCAGGCCAAGACAGACCATCCCATAAAACTATAGACAAATTTGAGAGTAATATTGAAACCAATTCCTGTTTAACGAGTTAGTAGCTTTCAGAAGTTTTCAACGTATGTGATGAAACAATATTAGGGTTTGCAACCCGTGTTATATTTTCAATCCCGGGATTGGTCCCGGAATCAGGATCGGAGTATTTATTAAAAATTCTTACACATTAACATGGTTGAAATTACATAATAAAACTAAAAACATAATTAAAAAATTCGTTCATTCTTATTATTTATTGAAGAAAATCAAAACAAAACTCAATTCATCATACAAAAATAACAATTAAAAACAGTACATAGTGAAAGTAAAAAAAAACATTTCTTCATTTGTTGTGTTTCTGTATATAATCTTTTAAAAAACACAACTCTTCCAGCGTTTCGTCGTTCAAACGGTTTCTAATTTTTGTTATAAATTAACCTGCCGAAGAAAATGCTCGCTCAGACTCTACACTAGTAGGTTTTATCTCCATTAAAAAAGAGTTATTCTTTCCAGGTAGTCACCACGTCTCCCTCCATTTTAAAAAAATGATAGATTTCTTTTTGAATTATTGATGACTGTATCTCAAATCTAGTAGCCTGAATTTGTGCATAAAGTTCTTTGATAACTTTATCTAACTCTTCTGCTACACTTAATGGTGTTTGAGTACAAATTGATTCAGTTATTGAATCAGAATCTGGACCAATTTCAAGTGTTACCTTCTTTGAAATAGAAGGTCCAGTTGCATGAGCTGTTAGTAACGCAGTGGGATTTGGAGCGTCAAGTCTTTCAAGCAAGTCTGGTATTAATTTATGGCATTTAGTTAAAGAAAGAACTGTAATAAAGTCTATTCCCCTGAAACGTTGCTTATACCATTGTGTAAGTATTGCAGTAAACAACTTAGATCTTAGACCCATACAAGAAATGAGAGCTGCATATATATTTAACTTTTTTTTTACTTTTGTACTTATAATTGCACACAAAAAATTCTACATACATATTTAATAAACATATATATATAAATTTGCTGAGAATTAAATTCTTAGAAAATTTTGATCAGAAAATTTTTTTTTAAATATAATTCAGGTAAAAATTAAATCTCGGGATTAGTTATTTTAATTCCGGTATTCCGGGGCAATATAGAAGAGTATTTATATAAAATAAAAGGTAAGAGATAGAAATTAAGCAAAAAAATCAGTGACGCACGACCACATGTAACACAAGAGATCAAAATAAAAAAAATATGCGTTTTAAGGTGGGGTATACTATCCCATTTTCTACGTATTTCCCAAATGCGGTGAAATACGTTTGATGCTAATATGCTTAAGACGAAATATCTGTTAACACGAAATATATAATACAATGTTTCCGACAAACTTCTATGTATTTACATGGATTTTTTTTCTTGACACGAAACGAAAATCGCTTAACACGAATGAATAAATTACGAAAAACACCAGCCATTTGAGAGAGTTTCTGTATTATTAGACTATCCAACTGTATCATTGGAAGAATTCGCTGCAGTATATGATGATAATATGTGTACATCGCCAATTTTATATGGAAAAGACATTTTGGAGTTTGGTCAAAGCTCAAAAAATATCACTGATGTACATTACGACGATGACAGTGAAAAGAATAATGTAGCTCATGTTTACACGTCATCCGAAATGAAGAACCTCATGAAAAGTATGCATAGTTATTTAGACGCCCTTTCGAATGGTGAAATGAATAACAAAATGAAAAACATCGAACAATTTGTTGCGCAAAAATACAATAGAAAGAGAAATATCAGATTATTTTCCTAAAACTCAGTAAATAAATATATTGTTTTTCAAAAAATTTGAAAATTTTGTATTAAATTTCATTAAATTCCAGTGAATGTTTTTGTTTCTTTGACTTACATTGAATACATGCATACATATATATATATGTAAATAAAATGTAATCTAGCAACTCTCTCTTAATTTTGCTAAATATATATACCCCCCCCCCTAATATCCTTTAACACGAAAAAATATTTCAGTCCTCTCAGTTTCGTATTAAGTGATATTCACTGTATATCTCGGATTATCACGTATTATCATCTTAAGACAATAATAGATAAGATAAACAGTTTGATAGAAAAAATACTTTGAAAAGAGAAGTGTTGAAATTTTTGGAAATAAAAATAAGCATTTTTATATTTAAAAAAATTGGTATTATAAATGTTTTTCTCTAGCTGGGTAAGAATTGCTCAATACGAAAGGGAATAATTTGGTAAATATAAGATTATTTTATGTAAAAATATACAATTGATTTTTTCCCTCCGTTCAAAAACGACAAGATATTTTCTAAATATAAGTATATATATATACTTATATATATTAACTAATATATATAAATATATATCTTATAAAACTTATAATTTTATATTTAGATGTCAACAAAACAAAAATATGAAGTATAAGTTTTATATTTGCAAAATACTGAATATATATGTTACGCTTTACAAATATAATCTAAGGATTTGACGTGTAGAAATGCCGATTTTTAATAACATTGGAACTCCTTCAATCTAACATCTAAGCATTCAACTAGAGGAGGATTCAATATTTTATAATTTCAAAACAGTCCCGTAATATGTCATTTAAAGGCAATTATAGTTTAAGAATCATCGACACAATCGAGCTCAATTGATCCATTGCAGAATTTGATTAACGGGAGCGTTAAATTGTCCGTGTTTCCAGGTAGGACTTTATCTGCGGTCAGTGTTTCTTATTGCTCATAGAAAGGCACCCAATGAGCAGTTGAACTGTCATGGTTATTATAAATACTCGCTGTATTTCAAAATTCGATTCACGAAATTTATGATTCTGTATAACTTGAAATTAATCATATGATGTTATTAACTGTTTCTCTTTTGCAGCTGGTATGTTTGTAGCTAACATCTGTTTAATTTTTTTTCTGTAACTTTTTTTGTGACTGCAGATGTGTTAAAGTCACTTTAACATTTTAAGCACTACTCAATTTCAACATTACCTTATTTTGTCGGAGCCTTTTTACACATGTTACTAAAGATGTATGGACTATATATACGCATATTTGTCAGTTATTTTCACTGCTGTGAAAACATTGACAGCAAGGGGATTTTCAAATGTTTCTTTTTAATTGTGAAGCATATTTTGAAAATATATATATATTTAATTCTAGTTCAATGTTTGTAATTCATAAGGTATTCTTGAACTTTAACCTTTAAAAAAAGGCTTTATTGACTTTTAAAAAGGTAATCTATTTTCAACATGTCTGAAAGAAAAATGAAAATTGTTTCTTTTTTATATTTAAATAGGTATCGTTTGTGCTCTGAATTAATTTTAAAACAATACAGGGTTCAAAGGTAAAGCATTTACTGGTAAAATTTTCTTTAAGAAAAAAACTGTGGGAAAAACGGGTTGATGAATGATGTAAAGAACTCGTTAAAACAAGTTTCTATAACTATGCGAATTAAAATTTGATTCTAGAATGCAAAAAAATGCCCTAAAGAAAAAAAGTTTAAAAAGTTTTAGAATTATTAGTTGTTAATAAGAATTAAAATGTAAAAATATGATTTATAAATGCGATGCAAAAAGATGTCATAATATTTTTACACACGGAAAAATAATATTTTTACTCAATATCTTTGACTTTGAAAGAAAAGAAAACAAACATTTTGTGTAAAAATATTTAAAAATAAAAAATAATAATATAAATTAGATATATTAACCTAAAAACCAAAAACAGAGTTATTTAACTGAAAGATTAAGATGCAATTTTATCATTAACAATTTATTACCTTATTTTTGTGACATTTTAAATCTTATTTTTTACAGTATTTAAATTGTTTTTGATTGATTAACATCTTATTCAGCTATATCTTAACTTTTATGATGGGGAAACAGGATATTTATTATTCATGTTTGATCCATTAACTTTGGAACTTTTTAGCTCTATAAATGTGTATATATATATATAAACACATATATATATTATATACAACTTAGGATTAATTTTAGTAATGTAATGTAACATGCATTAACCAAAAAAGAATCGTTTTTAAATCGTTGCGTCGCAAGTTTATGCTTAAAAGATTTATTAACAATTTGAAACAAAGTAATAAGAGAACACTGAAATGTATTTTAAAGCTACACAATAGCTTTTAAAAGGTCGGTGTTCTGTTTTCAGAGGTACTTATAATGACATACTTATTGACACATTATCTCATAAGTTTTTTTTAATAAGGAATGTATATCTATAACACTTACTTCAATGTCTACGTGATATGTATGGAAACGTTATTTAGATTAGGTATGAAGAATAGATATTTTTTAAGCAAATTTTAGTAAATATGCCATTATTTATTTATTTGAAAATTGAAATACTAAGCACACAAAAAGTGACCCAAAACTGAAATGGAAAAAAAAAAATAATAAGAATTCTGTAATTAGGATGGTCATCATATTGTTAAAAAAACTTTCTCAAGGAAGTCATACAAGTTGACGCAAAATGAAAAAAAGTAAAGTGAAAGATAAATAGTACAGAGGAATGTAAAAATACCTTAATAGGTTTCATATAACAAAAAAATCGTGTGTAGGAAAAAATTACTTCACTGAAGAATATACTTATTCAATGAATTATTTTATTTATAAATTTATAAGTTGAATAATGTAAAAAAAATTAAAGGGTTCTCAGAAATAGTATGTCATTTATATAAATAAATAAAAAGTGCTAATTCATGAACAACGTTATAATTATTTAAGAACTCATAACACAAATGGTAAAGAAAATTAGAAATATTTTAATATCTGGGACGATGTTTTCAAACTATTTGGGAACACGACCCCGTTTCGGACGAGATATGTTTCACAATTCCTCAATCACCTTTTGTTGAAACAATTTGTGGTAAAACAATTAAGAAAATCAACAGAGTATTTGGAACATATTTAACAATTAAGAAACATAATACCGATTTAAATGTTAACTTGGTTCCCATTGTCATTTAAACACATTTTGAAATAGGTTTGACTTCGTGATTATTAAATATGTAAACAGTGTATAAGCTAAAAAATTATTCGCTTTAAATATATTTGTTGATAAATATATCGAGTTTTTTTTATATAGCTAACACAACTAATCAGAAATTAACTTTTAGAATTTCCATCATATAATCCACCCTGAAAGTCACTTTCTTATAAAGAACATAAAAAAAAGCTTTAAAATGAATAATTTTAAGGCAGTGTATAATCAATAAATAGTAAATAAAAGGGAAAACTAGCAAAAAACTCTATAAAGGGTGTAAAAGAAAAAGATTAAGAGATATTGATAGTTTGGTAAAACATCGCACTTTAAGGCGACTGTGCGTACCATCTTTACAATTTTTTTTATTTTTAATTTTTGAAATTTGACTTTAATTGCATTTAATAAATGTCAATATTAAGTAATAATTCCATATAAAAAATTTAAAATTTGTTGCAAATGTATATAAAATTTAAATTTTTTAAAGATTTAACATTTCAAAAAATTTTTAAGGCTTTTTTAAATATATGTATATTTTCTTTCAAAGTATTTTATAATATACTACATAAAATTGTGCATGGTTTTTTTTTTCTGCTACTTATTAATTTTATATTGATTTTTTCGTTTTGAAACATACAAAAATTCTCGAAAAAGCAACAATTTGATTGTGAAATTTTTTAAAAATTCTTCGTATCTTATTACGAGGTATCTTCCATGCACAGTTTCACAAAAAATACATTTTAGAACATTTATAAAAAATTTCCCATCCTTACTTCAATTATCAAAAAAAGCCTTAGTGTTTTGAATGATAGTATGTGATCAAAAAATCAACATGGAGAAATATCAGTTTGAGGTTTCCATTCCATGAATAGCATGATATAATATTCATTGAATAGTCTGAAACTTTTATGAAATGTTAATTAGGTTATTTAAAACTGCTTACCATAAGAAATTGCAAAAATTTTGAACAATGAAACAGTATACTGGCATAATGGTTATGTAGAAGAAAACAAATGAAAGATTATTATTTCATAAAACTTTACCTTAATAATTATAAAAAAATAAATACACATATCTCAGAGCAAATTCCACATGCTCAATTTTACAATGTAATGCACACACACAACGTGTATAAAAGATGTTTCTGCCTTTATTTTTTTTATTTCCATGATTTTAAAAGGCTTCACGTGTTAAATATTGTACACGAATGAAAGCAAAATCAAATAATTTATAGGTAAAATATATCAAAACCGAAGAATTGCATCTGTGTGTGCATTTGCGTAAATAAATATCTTAATATATTTTAACAATAATTGTGTTGAATTTCACATATATGGGATGTATATATATCACCGAAAACAAATATATAAAAATGGGAGAGTTTTGCTATTCTTTTTTTTTGCGAATTAGATTTTCAATTATCTGAGTTATCAAAATGAGACTTAGTATTTGCGCTTTGGGAGAAACCATTTTGAAGTTTTAATTTCATTCATAATAATATCATAAAAAGCACGCACAACTTTTAAATCTTGACCAAACCCATTTGCTCTTCAATAAACAATACACACGAATTAGAGTTTTTACATGAATTGTACAATTCTTTCTTGAAATGATTTCCTACTGCATATGTAATTCTACATATGTGAGTCTCATTTGCGCGGTGTAGAAAAATAATTAATTCATTTTTTATCAAGCACTTTTCTAGCAGAGGATCTGAAAAGTGTGCGTGGCAGTTTTGTTTAGTCTGCTGTCCAGCATCGAAAAGTGTTCCATAACTTAATAAAAAATACAGGTAAAGCTTTGAAATTTTGCAGGCATGATTATAATGATTCAAGGTATCATATAAGCCAATAAAATAATTTCGGTAGTTTGATAATTTTTTGGGTACCATATTGCCTTAAAGCACGCTCTTACACGATGATTTATCTGCAACGGACCTCGTAACTCTGAGCCACGGTCAAGTGATGAAGACGACACCGAGCTGGTACCTCACTCTCCAAACTTCCACACCACTCTAACATGAAGGTCCGTGCGTGTCGTGAGTCCGAGCCTAGTGCCGCTGAAGATCCGGCGTGCAGAGGGGGGCTGATGCATGCTAAATATGCCAAGGCTCAAGCATCCTCCCGTTGGTGTGGTGTGGAGAGGGGGTGCCAGTTCAGGTGTCACCCTCGTCACTTGACCATGGTTCAAAATTACGAGGTCCATCGCCGAAAGCCGTCCTGTAGCTGAAAAGTACGACGTTAATAGTCACTAACTCACTCAATCAATAAAAAAAACAACTTATGATATGCTTTTGTGTGGATATAACATTATAAAAGACCTGAGAGCGGGGGGGGGGGTGTAAAATTTATATAAATATCTAACAATTAAGAGTACATATGAGTTATGTTTAACTATGATAAAAAAACTACTGAAATTAAATTAATACAGAATACGAAAAATTAGGTCATCGAATTACGTTTCATGTTTTTAAGAGAGTTTATTTTTATTTGAAAAATTATACATTGTAAATTTAATGATTGTTAAAAAACCTTCCTTTTAAAAATGATATTATAGTGAATTTTTTTTGCTGAAGAGAGAGAATCGCTAATACTACTATCTTGAATGAATAATATAGAAAATTACGATCTCAATTTTTTTCAGTCTGTGTTAGTTTCATAAGTGTTGTGGTTTAAATTTATTCAACAGTGCATTTTTAAATAATATATATGTATATATAATATATATATATATATTGATTTCGGCACTGCAAATGAGGGGGGTTTTTTTGTTTGTTTTTTTTTGCATTTTAGATAAAATACAGCAATTTTGGAGCACTTTTTCATTTTTTTTTAAACTTTCAATCCTTCTATAAAACATAGAAATCATTCTTTGACAAGAGAGTTAAACTAATCATGGAGAAAAAAGGAAAAGGAAAAAAAATAATTCAAATCAAAAGTGTTTTAGAAATAAATTTTAAAATGATTGATTGAAATTTTAGTCACATTCAAAAGAAATGAAATATGCCAAGTATTCATTGAAGTTAACAAGTATAACTTCATATATATACGAGTAAAAATTTTATAATAGAAACAATTTAAGCTTTTCAGGTACCCACCTAATGCCCTGGGGCCTATGAAGAGGGTATTATTTAATGAGGATCAGAACAAATATAAAATGATGAGATGATTAAAAAGCTACTTGAACGACAAGATGATGCAAAACAAAAGTTAATACAGAATTGAACAGTCCAGGTGCGTAAGCATTCACAGACTTCCTTTGGTCATCAACAATCCATCAAGAAATCGGACAAATTAAATTAAGAAATTTCGAAAGAAAAACTTGAGGAAATCAATTTCTACTTGAAGAAAGGGACAGAAAAGGAAAAGCCGTGTAACCAGCCGTTTCACTGTTCTTTTCAATTTCCTTAACTAGATCCTTACAAGCATGATGAAATTTCGCATGCTAAGAGAAAAAGAGTAAAATAGAGCATACTACTTCATGAAGTGTGGGAAATAGGTACCCGAGGACATGTTGCCAAAGAATATCTCCGTTCTCCGATCAACATTAACACCCCTCTCCGAAGGGGAGCATTACACAAACACATTCTTCATAAAAGGGTAGGTCAAAAAATCTTTTATTTCTCAACCCTTCCTTGCTTTTTGTCAAAATATGAATACAGTAGTTTAAAAAAATCTCTGGGAATCATTCTTTCCAACAAGATAGTAGACTTTGATATAGTACTTGGGATACGTTTTCTTGTCGGCCGCCTTTGGATGGAGGGAGCAAAAAAGGTGTAGGTTTGCATAAATTATTTGGTATTTTATAGGATATTGAGACACAGTTTAGCTTTAATTTAAGACAAGGGAATTTCAACAATTTCTAAACTATGTTGGAAGGAGTTATGTACCCAGTAATATACCTCGAAATTACGGAATAGGTGGAACTGAGTGATAACCGCATAAGTTGAATTCCAGTTTCGGGATATAATTTGCATATAAATTATTTTTTATCTGGGACTGGAGAGGAAAGAAAATAAAAATTTAGGCAGAAAATTTTTAGTAAAATCTTAAAAAACACAAATACTAATTCGCAAACCGAAGTTGTTTTGATGTAGAATATTTCATAAAATCTAAAAAAAAAGTCAGCCGGCTCAAAGATTTTTTTTCTCCCGCAAAATTTCCTCGTAGTAACCTAATAATTTTTTTTATTCCTTGTTTTGTTGAAAAAATACGCTCATCATTGGAGTCATTTTTTAAAATTTGTAACCTTTTTTCAATTAAACTGAGGCCCTTCTATCAAATTCACAACTATCATTCTATCTTCCGATTGAACTGGGTCTAAAGACCCAAGTTCTTCAATGCCTTGCTCTTGCTCATGCAGTTCAAACAGCTCTGCAATTGTCGGCTTCTGATTGTGGGAATCCAGCAGTTCTTGAACGTTCTCACTATCCAATTCTGTATTTACTTGCCTGGTAAGATCGAAAACTTCTCCAGTTACAGTATCAGTTTTACTATTTTTATTTTCGCAAACGAAAGGTGAATCGACAAGATTTAAAAACCGCTTAAATAAAGTCAGGGTTTTACAATAACGTGTCCCTTGGAAATTTTTAAATTTGAGATTTTTGGGTATTAAAATTTTATTTGGTGGGATTACTAATTCTTTATTCTATGATATACTTTTATATATGATTATATATATTATTATATATATTTATGATTCTATTTATATACTTTATGACATTTTTTTGTTACAATATCTGTGTTGGAAGACACATTGGATTTCCTTTTATAGATAATTTACTGTAAAAATTAAGTGATAGCATTAAAACATTTTCTCGTTTTATTGAATAATTCTCTACCAAATGCCGTTTCAAACTAGAGCTAAGAGTATTTATATATAATCCATTTTTCTTAAATTCTATCTGTAACTGATATGTACAAACTGTTCAAATTAAAAACTCACGTGCTTCATAATCATATCTTTTTTTATTAACACCCTTTTATAAGCTTCACTTGTATGTAACGGAATCTTTGAACTCCATTTTCACCCACTTTAAAAAGTCAAATTAATTCGAAATTTTGCTCACTTGTCCAGGACCAATGACAACACCATAATTTAATAATCTTGTTCCATTGTCCTGATCAGGATCATCAGGACTAACGATTTCCCATTTTCAGATCCCATTCCGCATCTGGCGGCTAATTCCAGATCCCATTTCTCGATTTGATGACTAATTTCAGATTTAGCGACTAAAAGATTAATTAATAACTCTTAGCTCTATTAACTGTAAAATGGTGTTTTTTAGTTTTTTTTAAACTATAATTTATTCCCTCAATTTCTTATTTTCATCACAACAGAAAATCATTTTTAAAAAAATTTATAGTTTTATTTGGTGGCCTTTTGATCATATTTCCTATATCAAACACAAAGGATGAATTGAGTAGATCAGCAGAAATAGGCTCAAATATTTGATTATTATATATCTACTTTTATTTTTAATTCTACAATTTATGTATTATTTTATAATTCATTAATTTGTTGAACGGTTTAGGAACAGGCAGTTTAAATACGTTTGCCCACTTATGAACTTCTTAAATGGAGCTTATATTTATAATGTAGAACAGGGGTGTCAAACTGCCAGCCCGCGGGTCACATGCGGCACGCAACAAACATTTTTGCGACCCGACCAGAAAATCGGCACACAATAATATAAAACAAAATATAAAAATTTCTCCCGAAATAAGAAAAATTGCAGCAGAGAAGGGATATCAACTATCAGGACGTAAATATTAAATTTTCCTTGTTCTTTTATCTATGTTTTTTATAATGTATTATTCGAAATAAACCTACGTTGTTTCTATGAATATTGATTTTTTTCCCCGGCCACCTACAGTTAAACCTTGTTTGCTTGGCCCAAGTTAGCCATTGATTTTGACACCTTTGGTGTAGAATTTATACTTAAGATATATTTTTTGGCTAAGTATAATTTTTGTTTTGGGGGGAGGGTGATATATTAGTTAAAAGTTTACTTACTTATTGAACAATACATGCAATTAACTGGAAGATACCACTTCTCTCTCTCTCTCTCTCTCTCTACTATTGAGGCCACTAAAGACCCGCCATGTAGAGGGAACCAATGCACGTTAAATCTGTCGGAGCTCAATGTTCTCCCGTTGGTATGTTGTGGTAATTGGGAGATAGGTGCCTGCTCAGGTGTCCTTTTCGTCACTTGACCGAAGTACAAAATTACGATATTCATTGCCAATAGTCCTCATGTTGATTTATAGTGTGACGTTAAAACTATCACACTCTCATTCATTCTATTACTACTACTAATCAACGTCCACCTTTGGCTAACGGATCATTAGGCGACACGCTGACCAGTGGAGGTGGACTTTTATGAGAAGTTGTTTGTCGTCATCTTGATGGTCGAGGGCTGCGTAATTCTTGAGGTGGTGTGCGTCCATTATGTCATAGCCGCATAGTGGGTATCTCTAGAACGTTGGACACCAATACTATGTGTGTGACGAGAAAGTTCTGGCATTTTTTTTTGTTCGATGGCTGCCACACTTGCAGTCTGCGGAAAGTTTTGGCTGATGGGTCCATGGATTACTACAAAGAATACGAAGTACGCGAAAGTACACATTTCACGTACGGTAATAAGTATCAAGTTGAAATTTCTACAGTAACAAGTGTTAAATGATGTTCGAATGTCCTCTTAAAAACTTTCAAATGCTCCAGGAAAATTCCTCAATGAAATATTTTTCTATAAATCCTAAAAAGGTATATACATAACTGAATAGGATTGTAGTATTGGTATAATCTTATGCTTGGAAATCCCTACAGAATTGATAACTGATGAATGTCTCGAATTATTATCAGGAGTAAATGATACTGAAAATCTGGGGAATTAATTTATGACGAAAAACCTCTGAATTGTCAATAGACTTGTATTATGCGTTTTTGAATGGTAAAGTTGAGTGATATTTTTTCAAAGTTCTGACTTCAAAATTACCCGAAAGGTGATTTCTTTGCAAGGATCTACTTCATTAAAGGTCTTGCAAGGATGACTACTTCATTAAATCCAGATTTGAATCTATGGCCTACCAGTTATACGAAGCGAGTGACTACTATTATGTTTCTTTTATATATCATTCATATGTGAAAATAGTCTTACTATAAACTTTTTTTTTTATCTGAAGACAAAAGTTAATACTGGTTTATCATTCAACAACAACACGGTCATAGAAAAAAAATGGCTTTGAAAACATTTCTTTTATAGCTTTAAAATAGTAAGAGATTTTTCTTTGCATTTTCAATCTAGATAATACAGATTTTCAGGAAGCATAACACTTAATGAATAACTGCATAATATCTTACTAAACTTATAATAGCAAAAACGTGATGAAATTTTTTCACATCCTTTTCTTAAGAAGGAAAAAAGGCTCGTCGTCTGTGATCATTTGCACATATTAGTGAACTCGTTAAAAAGTGGCTATTATTGTGTTTGACGATGAATAAAACTTTTAGCCATTATTTATCACAGGAAATTGTGTTTTTTTTTGTTTCAAGTCAAAGAAGATCTTGGCTTTTTTCAAAAAAGATTCATCTGAATTTACATTCCCCGAATCCGGGTCAAAACTAGTTGAAAGTTCTTTCTTCCTTTTTAAGCAGCTGCGTTATGTTGGACGAGCGTAAAAAATTCAAATTAAGCGGAACTAAGCCGATTAATTTAACATCAAAGCTCTTGAAGTTACGCTGCATTATATGAATTGGTGATTAATCAAAATCGGCTTTTGATCGAGCAACTTTTGATTACGTATTATAATGTTAGTCATTCTATGTATTCTTGTATTTCGTTGTAAGACGATGACAGTGACATTTTTTATGTCCTTTTTTTCCCGGAAAAAGTCTGACTAAGATTTCTAACCTTTGCGAAGTTATTTTTACCATTTTGTTATTTTATCACTTTTTCCGGTCCGAATAAATTATAAAACTTATGTTAATCCATTTATTTAAATTAAACATAAATAAATCCATTTTCTATTTTTTTATGAAAATTTACTGGAAACTTTAATATACATTGCTATTAAAACAATATGAAAACAACATACCGTAAAATCCGGCGTATAACGTGTACTTATAACGCAAAAAATGTGAGAATGAAATTTACGGGTGTGTGTTATGCGCTGGGTATAAAAATGATAGCATCAAAAATTAAAAAAAGAGATGAGCATAAGCAAAATTAAACTTCTACTGGACAAAGAAATTACATACCTAATGAAGTTAAAGGGTTCTGATTCTAACAGTATACTATTTTTTCAAAATCCCTGGATAATAACTCGAATAAATGTGACTTAAAAACATACAAACATTGTACACGGCATACTTCTGTTTACTTCGTAAAAAAACGGGGTGCGCGTTATACGGCGAATATTCCTAAAATTAAAAAATACAGCCTGAAAGTATGGGTGCGCGTTACACGCCGGATTTTACGGTAAATATTTTTTGCTATCTTTTAATATAATAAAGAACAAATTGCATAGTGAATAATAGTGATTGCATATATAAAAGTTTATTCTTTTTAATTTACTTAGAAATTATGCTGTCTGTTGAAAGTATCGGCACCGGTAGCCAAGTATTTACGAGTTTCGTGGACGGCGATCTCAGACCGGAACAAGTCGATTCTTGAGTTGTTGTTGCTAATACCATCTGACTGATGGTGTTAGATCGAGGACCATGAAATTCATCGCGACAAAGAATAGTTCTACGCCTGTCGTTAGTTGTAGCTTTGAGCAACATGCAGGTAACAGTACGATTTGGCTCTGTTCCAATCCAATTTTGCGGGAGAACATCCTGGAGGTAGTCAGGGTCCTCCCACTTCTCTCCCCCTTCCACTAATCTCACTAGTGAGTGAGTGAGTGAATATTAACGTCCCACTGTTCAGCTACACGAGGGCTTTTTGGGGACGGTCCACGTAATTTTGAACCATCGTCAAGTGACGAGGACGACACCTGAGCTGGCACCCCCTCTCCTAACTACCGCACCACATCAGCGGGAGGACGTTTGAGCTCTCGACAGATTTAACGTGCATCGCTCCCCTACACGTCGGGTCTTCAGTGGTACTGGGATCGAACTCATGACATGTTAGCCACGATCCGATGCCTAGACCACTTGGCTACCGCGGCCACACTAATCTCACTAGAGGACTTGCGACTCGACAACTATTTAAACTACCCCCTGCCGCTACATTTAGGAGCATCTATGCCTTCTCCGAGATTCGAACGCAGGTCCTACGGCAATGCAGTCAACGTCACTATACACTATACCGGATGGGTGACAGATTCTTCATTCCAATTAAGTCCTATTGCCGCCATCCGGTATAGTGGTCAGTGAAGCTGACTGCGGTGCCGTAGGGACTGGTTTCGAATCCCGGAGAAGGTATGGATGTTTGTGTTGTAATTCTTTCTTCTGTCTGTGTTGTATGCCCCCGTGTTATACATTGCGTGGTGCACGGGGTTTATAAATGTTAAACAAAAAAAAAGTTAAGGCCTATTGTGTGAATGAGTGAGGGAGTGAGAGGAAAAACACCGCCCAATAGAGCAGCACCAGGGCTTTTGGCGACTGACCTCTTAATTTTGAGCTATGGTCAATTGACGAGGACGACATCTGAGCTGGCACCTCCCTCTTCTAACTACCACACCATATCAACAGGAGGATATTGAGCTTCGACAGATGAAATGTGCATCGGCCCCTGCTACACGGTGGGTCTTCAGAGATACTATGTTCTTACTCAGGGATGGACATTCAGTAGATTGCAATAGACTGGTGGACCGCCAAGATATATTGGGATGACCGCCTTACCTATAAGACGCGCATGATAAAAAAACATATTTATGAAACACCGACGCCAGCTAAACTGGAGAATTGGCTTCTCACAATCAATGGGATTGTGTTAACTTAAGCAAATGATTCGATAAATGTGTAGATGAGACATGTACCTTCATTCGAAACGCACTTGACGCTTAACAATTCACTGTTACTGTACGGGGGGGGGGTGCGATCATTGCGATGCCAGCAGTATAAATGGATTTTTCCCCACACGTGACTTGAAGGGGAGAATAAATGTTGATGATCTGCTCTTCCCACGATAGCATGGGATTGGCTATTGAGACATCATCCCAAACCTCGCGCTTCCATGGGATTGGATTCTCTTGTTTATGCCATGTACCGCGAAGGCGTGGTACTGGGCTGTGAACGAATTAAGCACATACGTCGGTTTCAAATTCATTGGCTCACGTATGTTTTCTGCATTGAATACATCCACGGTCTACGTTGATCAATGATTCAACTTGACATTTTTTTGTGTTTTTGTAGTAAAAATAGTAATTTGTCACATTTTAAAAGAGGGGTACAATGTCGACAAAAAGTGTTAAGAAAAGAAAATATAACATTTTAATACAGAATGGCCTCACCTACGCCACTGGATGAACCGCAACTCATTAAAAACATTAGAAGTAGCTCGTACCCCAGAAAAGTCAGCCCACCTCTATTCTAACTCATGACACATCGACCACAAGTTCGTGACCATAACCACTAGGCTACCGTGGTCATGCCTATTGTGTGAAAAGAGGAAGTAATTGCACTTAAACTATTGTTCTGTAAAGTCATTACGTATAGTGTAACAGTCAAGCAGCGACGTACACAAGGGCTGGGTTGAGGGTTCAAATCCTTCCTATAGGCGAGGGATCGGCAAACTTTTGAGACAGAAGAACCAATTTGTTAACGAAACAAGACAAACTATCAAAGAGCCAAAAACAGAGAGCCTAACTATCAACGAGCCTAAAATATTTATATACAAATGCGCTGGTAGGGGGTATAGGGTGGCGGTCGCGATCCTGACTCTTGTGCTCCAAACAATATTTTTTATAATATTTGAATACAATTTTATACTTCTCTTTTTTAAAAACTAGAAACAGTATGGAAGATGGTTCTAATCCCGTGGTTCAGGGCAAGAACAATCATTGTGAAAATTTCATAATGTGAATTTATATTTGAAGCTTCATGAAAGAAATTCTCTATAAATAATACCGTAAGTGCTTTATTCTAGAATTTTACCACTTACCTTATAATAACTAAAACTGAATTTGGCTGTTCTTGTCCGCAAAAGTCAATATAACTCTTTTTATTAACCTTAAGGCTTGTTTAAAATACGGAATGTGGTTTTGTCACTTCTATTGGAGGATGAAGTGTATCTCGATCATTTCTTTAGTATTCGAGAACTCACATTCATGCTACTACGTAAACGTTGCTGGAAATCATTTTGAGGTATGTCTTCTCATATCGGTAGTTTTACAAATGAATCGGATTTTTACTACTTAAGAAATCCTTATAATATTTTCTCCGATTCTCAGTACGCTTTGTGAATAATACAGAAATAACAATTGTAAATAACTATCTTAAGCTATCTGACTACCCGAAAATTGTGAATTTTGCCAAAAATTGACATTTTTTTATTGTTTCATTTTATAGACCACCTTATTAGCTTTATAAAAATACCAAGTTTATTATTTTCCCATTCACTAGAACAAAAACTACAAGTGTTTTAGTAAAAGCAGATGCCATTACTTTAAACAAGATATGTCATGCTTTAAAACGCGTTTTACTCGAAATGTTTTTTTGAAAATGCTCAAACGGGGACAGCGATTGCTCACGAAGTTTTGAAAATAATTAACGGAAATTTTTTGTATATGTTCTGTATAATATAGAAGAGGTGTTTTAACTTTCAGATTTATCAATCACTGTTTTATTACAAAATTTATAGTCCCTTATGTTAAAACAATCACAGTTCTTTTAAGCAGTTTCATATAATAGCTAAGATAAAATGCTCTAGTTTTTGTAAAAAATAAAATATCTCTTATCCTGACGTCATTTGAAAAATGAATAACATAGCAACACATCAGAATTGAAAAATTGATAATTTGTTCATAAACTTTTGGTACAGAACGGGCCCCGTTTATGTTACTTTTTTGTCAATTTTGACCCATTTTAGTAATAATATTTTCTTTTTGTCTTCTTAATTTTAGCATATTTTTCTTAAAATGTACTAAACAAATCTAAAAACCACAAAAAATCCCATTTTTTTTAAAGTTGTCCCATGAAATCGCGGATACCTTAAGTCAGTGAAATATTTAAATGTATGTGTAAATACAGGTAATTTTTTCACTAAATAATTATAAATGAAAAATGGAAACAATTTTTAGTAGGCATAATTATTTTTTTTAATTATTCATAGAGGTAGAAGAAAGAAGAGCCGCAACATTCTATGCAAAGAACCACGGTTTGCTAACCCCTGTCGTAGACCAACAGATTTTCCATTTTTAGCATAAGATTAAAGCTAAAAATTACGCTTTCATCTAAGTGTTTTTAGAATATAATCCCTAAATTCCTATAAAAGAAGTCAGTATGTACCATTGAAGTGAGGTCTTAGTTATTTAATTGTAGCTGAAAATTATGCGAGATTCATCGCCAGGAGCTCTCGAGTTAATCACAACATTTTGTGCCATTAATAAAAACTGAATTGTTCTGCTGAAGTAACGAAAATTTTGCTTTATATATTCCTTCAACTCTATTAAGTTTTCATACGTAAGTTATTTGATTACAAATAATATATATTATATACAAAACTTGTAACTTCAAGAAAGAAAATTAATTAAAAAAATTATTGTTGGTACTAACAACAATAGATATACATGAAAATTTCAATTATAATTTTATTTATCTTTTTTTTTACTGATTCTACAGTTAAGCATCTGAATGTGATATGGAAGGTAAGAAGGGAAAATGTATTTACCTTATGATGCTTTACATTAAAGTTAAATTTTATTGATTTACATAAAAGCATTTATATTTACCAGTTTACCTTGCCTATTTGCTGTCTAAGCAAAATGCAACACAATGAAGGAAGCATCCGAAACACGTGTAATTTTTAACATGCATATTCAGCGATGGGATATCCCCCTCAGGGGGCTCACCTTCTTTAGGTGAGTACGGGTGTCACAATCCCGAGTTGCCCTAGTGATCTTTTCCTTTTCCCACGGGGTTTACTGTCTTTGGTAAACACGGGCTTCACGAACCCGGGGTACCCTAGTGATCCTTCTCTATTTTCGACCCTCTTTCTTGTCATTCAATTCATTCTTTCTTTCTCTTCCCGTCTAGACCACAGATATTAAAACAAATGTTTGGCGCAGTATAGCCGAATTCGGCTCTTGCGCCAATAAACCCCAAAATCACTCACTCACTCAGCGATGGGATATGTAAATGAGTAACATATCTCAGCGTAGACACGCAGCGCATTTGTAGCACTGCCGCCAAGCGCATTATATATGTAGAATGGAAAACCGCTTGAAGTACTAAACGTTATTTTGCGTGAATAGAATCTGTAGACCTCGAAGAAGAACAACAACATTCGAGCACGTTTCTGAAAGTTCATCTCAGGGGCGTAGTTGTTGCCGTATCAGCCGTATCAATGATGCGGGGCCCCCAAACTTTAAGGGCCTCAACATATGTAAGCAAAATATCCTAAGCTATCAAGGGGCTTCACAAAAACGGGCCTCCAAGAAATTTTGATACTGAGCCCACCAGGACTAGGTAAGCCAGTGGTTCAACTGAAGCAAAATTGCTTATAAAGAGAATGCGGATTATACTTCCATATAATCGGTGATCTTATCAATCATAACTAAGCAACAGATTGTGGATATTTAATTGATAGATGCGAGAGGAAATTGTTGAAAGACGGCACCGACTGCACTAGCCTGATGGCAATACTACACATTATTATAAGCATATTATGATCAAGCGCTGATAGATCCTTCTGTCACATCAGAAACTATATCGCAACAAAATACGGTCTATTGTAAGATAATCTATGCTTAAACGTATTATTCAATGGACGTTGTTTGCATCAAAATGGAACGTACACAAAGTATCTATTGTTGCGACTACTTTTATTTCCTCAAAACCAAAGGCGCTTGCGTCTGCATTAGTGTATTGAAAGGTGGACATGGAAAACTAAATGGCCCAACATTGTATTTACAGATGAATCACGCTTCTGATTGCAACACCATGATGGTCGGGTTATAGTTTGAAGACACTGTGTAGAGAGGTTGCCGTATGCATGGCCATATCGGTCCTGTATCCGGTATTATAATTTTGAGTGATAGCTTATTCCACCTCCCCACACCCTAATACGTATTGCCGGGGGAATGACCAGCCAGTGCTGTATTTCTGAGTTTCGGAGCCTATTGTCCTCTTTTATCTTTAGAGCGTGCCTGCGGTCACATCCCAACAACGTGCGACCACACGTGGCACGCAATGTTCAAGACTTCTTGACTCATCAGATTGCTTTGAAGCCTTGATTTGCCTGTTTTTCCGATCTATCATGTATCAAACATTTTTTGTCGATGATTAGAGAACGACTGTTTCGGCATTGCACCACGTGTTATCACATTAGATCAACTTTGACAATGTATAACAGTAGTATGATCTGTCATACACCAACTAGACATTGAAAGTCTCTTTAATAGTGAGGAGTGTAGAAAAGAATATTATCTTCCGTGGCTACAACTCTCAATACTGATTTCGTTGTCTTCATTACCTCGCAAAAGGTGATGCGACATATTGCATATTGTCTTCCTATAAATATGGCTTTGTTATTTCTTGTACTTCTTGTTAATGCCTTTTAGAAGGCCAACAGTGTAATTTCGATGATTGTAAAGTTGCGATTTTGTAAATTCTTATATTCTTGACTTCAAAAATTTCTTTACAAAGTAACAAAAAAATGTTAACGTCTCTTTTTTCAAAAAATTTTGCAGTATAAATCAGTTAATAAAACAAAAGTAATTTATAAATATATAAATGAGTTAAAGGAACAAAATTTTATGGGTTGAAAGTTTTGAGACTAGAGCTTATTTAATGACCTAAATTATCATCAAAATTGCAGAATTCAATTTCGTTATTTATGTACTATGAATTATATGCATTTCTATGAAATTAGAATGTATGCTATGTTTCATTTGTTATTTAAAGTTTGTATTAATTCTTTTATATTAATTTGATTTTTTTTCTTTTTTTATGGCGCAAGGACCAATTTAGATCATAATGCGCCAAGAGAGACAATAAGAACAGTTAAATAAGATTTGCAGGCCATAAAGCCTTAGTCGGGCAGTCTATATACGCCTTTCTTAGAATCTATAGATTAAAATTAGATATGATGAATAAAACCCTTGATGCTTAGGAATTTAAACACAAGTGAGGAATTGGTGCTATTGTTTAAAATACTGGATATAGTAAAATCAACAGAGTTAAAAAGCCGATGTCTAAGATGATTTGAATGTGGACAATCACAGAGTATGTGTTTCACCGATAGCAAGACATTATATACCTCGCAATAGGGTGGTGGTTCACCAAACAGAAGATGCCTATGCGTTAGGCGGGTGTGTCCTAGGCGCAGTCTAGTCCATATCACCTGCTCAAGGCGGTTGCTTGATGATGGCACAGTTGGAGCAAGAACGGGCATGAAGCTATCCAACTTATTTTCAGTTTGTTGGTCCCAGTTTGATTGCCATACACTTTGCAGTTTCTGTCTAAAGCAAGCTTTCAGGTCAAAGTGCGGAATAGGGAACCTTTCTGAAGAGCCTGTCGCTGATCGTGCAGCTATATCAGCCAGTTCATTTCCAGTTATTCCGGCATGTCCTGGGATCCAACAAAATCTGATATCTTTCTTCTTAAGATGATTAGCCAAAGCATATGTGATGTCCACAAGGATGGGATGAGACGATGAATGTAAAGAGACAATGCTTTGAAGGGCTGACAGAGAGTCTGTGTAAATAATGAACTTTTTACCGCGTGATAGTGAAATATGTTCTATAACTATTCTTAGCGCATGAAGTTCAGCAATGTAAATGGATGCTGAAATTGGTAGAGCGTTTGTAATTACAGTGCTCAGAGAAACTACTGCTGAACCAACATGGGATTCAGACTTTGAGCCATCCGTGAAGATAGGTTCATAGTCGGAAAAAGGTTCTCTGTGTTCCAAGTACAGTGTTCTGTATGTACTCTCAGGAGTGCATGCTTTTGAGTAGCATGACAGGGTAAAATCAACCTTAGGATAAATCACTTTCCAAGGGGGCACCTCAGAAATCTTGCACAGAGCAATTCTTCCAATGTTCAGATTTAAGTCATTAATCAGGTCTCTAATTCTAAAGTGAAAAGGTTGCGAGTAAATTAGGGATGAACGATGACTGTTAAAATCATAAAAGCTAAAATTGAATAAATAGGAGTATGCAGTATTTGTTTTCATTGATTGGATTTTCATAAAATGGTTCAAACATAAATACTTCCTCCGCAAATCTAATGGGGGTTCGTAGGCTTCAGCATAGAGGGACTCAACCGGTGATGTACGGTCTTTTATATTAAAGCAACTAGGTGTGTTTTATCCTATTCTTTGCTATGAGTTGTTCGCGGGAGGATTGAAATATTTTAATTCAACTTTTTAATAAAAAATAATGAGTAATAATGCAATAAACTCCTTGCAAGGGAATACGATTAATATAAATTAAAAATAGTGTTTGTTCTCAAATTTACAGAACAAATAAAGACTGTATTTTTAATTTTATCCAAATTTAACAGAACTTTTGACAAGCTTACTTTTGCAAAAATTAAACGTAAAAAAATATTAGTGTTGCTTTTCAAATGCTGTTTCCTGGCAATCAGAATGTCTTAAGAAGCGAATGAGATTCAAAATAAAAATAAAAAGCAATTAAAGAATTTCTTCTGTGTGTTGTACTTTTTTTGTTGATAATGTATGCAATGCATTTAATTGGATTTTAATATACTATAAATAAATTATCAATACCTGTTTAGTGTTGTTTTATGTATTAAATATTTAATTTCGTTCCTCTCTTCCATAGAAATGTTAATCACAGGCTTTAACTTTATTTGATTGATTTTTAATTCATCTCGAGAAGCCTGCCCTCATGATATGATTTTAAACTGATATATACAAATACTTCCAAAAGTTATGGTATTGCATATATTTTTAGGCAATGCTTTTACAAAATCTTTTATAAAAGGAATATAAAATGAGTTTTTATGAAAGATAGTACGTCATATTAACATTGAAAACGAAAAGCTTTATATCAGTCACTCTGTCCTTAGAAAAAAAATTGACTTTACAAGAATAGCGTAAATTTCTTAAAGTAATCTTAGATTTCGAAAGTTTTCAAAAATTGGTTTATCAGTCTCAAACTTTTGGCTTAAGATATTATTAATATGACAAGTAAAACCCATTTATCAAATTCTTTAAGATGAAAGGCATTCAAATATGGTTGGAAATGGTTTTACCACAAGCTGATGGCGCTAGACTGCTTAATGTGTTTTGCAGTAGGATCCAACGACTTTGGAATGAGTTCGAATCTGAAAATTCAGTTTGAAGATCTGTTTCAAGTAACTGTGTGCTACAATAACTTTTGATGATCGTTTTCTTGCTTTTTCTTGAAAATAAATGTAAGCATTGTTGCTTCTTTACTTATTGCAGCTTATTTTGAGACAACTGGAAGAAAAATTTCTGCTACTGTAGTCTAGATACTAATTTGTAATAAAAACTTGTATACAAGTAAATGTATGCATGCTTGTATGTATCCCACTAAGCTGAATAGAAAGAAAGGTAAATTAACCTGGGATAGAGAGCATGTCATTCAAACAAGAGATAAATGCTGGTCTGTATTCCTTACAGATGAGTCTAAAAAGTGTTTTTTGTATGTTCTGATATAGAGGATGAGAGAAACTGGTAACTATGAATCCAATATTGTTGAAAGACACGCTTACAATGGTGGTGAAGTCACTAGAATAAACTTTGGGTTGCATAGTAGATTTGCACGTGTTTCAATGGAAGTACTGTAAATGGTCGAAGGTATCGAGACGAAATCTTTGATCAACGTATATGAGAACCTATGCTTCTGCTATTGGTAATAACTTTATTCTGATGGACGATAAAACTCGATTACATCGATCAATATAATTGTCTATAGATACTTTCTTGGTTATTGAACGATTAGAACGATCACTTTTTTCTTTCGCCTGACTTAAATCCGATAATACAACTTTGTAACTACCACGGTTAAATAGTTGCAGCCAGGAGCCTTTATGAGTTGCATACTAGCTCATTTTTCTGTCAATCTTATCAATGGAAAATCGATCTCTTATTGATATATTCCTTATTAAAAAACAATTTTTTTTTGCAAAATTTAAAAAATGATTTACGTAATATTTCCCAAAGAATTTACTTTTTAAAACCTATAATTTTTCTAAAAATCATTAAGATCATTAAAAGTAATATACATTAAATAAAAGCATAAAGATTATATATCTCAATTTTTCTTGTATGTAACTACAATTTTTCAAAAGGTAACTCCACAAAAAACCCCTTGTTCCTTAGCTTTTGGAGACCTATACAGTTCATTCACTTCTTACTACACCTATAGTTTACGATATTAAGTTTACAGAAAAATATAAATGTTAAAATTACAAATACTTCTGCTCAGAAAATCCTTTTTTTTAAACAGTAAGCTAAGTATTTCTTGAGCAATAAAGAAAACAAATTAAATACACACATATTATAGATCTTACCTTCAAAGAATAAAACTAGATATATGGACATTTATTCTCTTCTATACAATTATATTTCAAGAGAACAAACTCCATAGATTGCTCCATTGTAATCCAATTGACATTTTTATAACAATCCCGTTTAAGAGAGAGAAAACGAACCCTCAGCCTGGAGCTATAAAGTCCTATCATCCGACTACATCTTAACATGTCCAAGTCATTTGAAGGCATTATCATACTTGGAAGGATACTCACGCCTCGCCATTTCATTTCTCGCTATACCAGTAGTCCTTAAAAGTCATATCAATCGTACATATCTGAATGTTTATCTTAAAATGTTTTCCAAATGGCATTCAATCGTCTATGAAGATGTGTTCAGAATGTCTATGGAGCAGTCTATCAAATCCGGGATGACTACTGTGACATTTCCTCAAGTGGAAACATGGAACCGTGGGATTTCCCCCCTCCTTTATGTTGGCAACACTTCTGCTTTATGGTGAGCGGTTAAAATTTTTACGGGTAAATCGGTTTTAGATTTAAATGCCTGAAGCTGTTATCGTTACTTAATATCTGTGAGAACCTTTTAAAATGTTAAGGAAAAAATGGGTGCGATTTTAAGAAATAATCATGTAATATTCATTTTTGGGATTGTAAAAATTATTCCCAGATTATATATTCTTATGATTGGGAGTCATTATTCTTTGAAACTTAGAGAATGTATTATAAAATTTTAAATATATAGGCTCAGAAAAATTCAAATGCAAGCAAATCGTTGCAAAATATTTCTGTCAAGTCAATGATTTTAATTGGAAAATAAAATACCAGTAGTATAAAAGGAATATTTTATAAACTTTTTTTATAATTTTTTTTCCATTTAATTACATTTTATGAAATCACTATCAAAATATTTATATGCGTAATATCTTCATTTTTATTCTCACATGTTTTACTATATTTAAGTAGCTCGTTTGGACCTTTTAGTATTATAAACGCATAGCTTTTAATAGGATATTACATAGTATATTTTGCAGTAAGATATGTTTATGCATGTGTATATAGGATAATGGTACAATATTTGAAAGATTTCATAAAAATATAGCTTTTCAAATTAATAAAATATTCTTTTTGGGAGGGCAAAGGTTAATAGATTTAATAAATATTTAAAAAAGTTTCTTAAGCACATTATAAAAGTTTGAAAGCTACGATGACGAAGAAATTTTTTTAAAAAACTGACATTTTCAAAATGGATTCAAGAATGACTTCTTTTTAAAAAATGACAAAATTCAGTGAGTTAAACTGATCAAAGTGAATTAAATACTGATAAAGAAATAATCTAAAACTAGTTTTGTCGAGTGTACTTACCTTCTGAATTCCCTTTTTACCAGAATTCACTAAGGATATTCTTTTTTAAAAGTCACAGACTATTTTCCGAAGGAAAATTAAACCTTTTGCATATATATACAGGGAAATAAATAACCATAATAACTAAATGTTTAAAGCTAAAAAATATTTATAAATACAGGAAATTAATTATTAAAAAGTTTGTTGAAAGGAGGTAAAATACGAGGTTTTATGCGCGATTGTTCGAGAAATGTTTCTGGAGGGCAAAGTATTGATAAAACTTCAAATAGACTAAAAGGTATCATGATAAAAAATCAAATATATTTATTAAAAATTAAATTGAAAAATTGTGCTTTTTACTACGTTCAACGATAAAATTTAAAATATGAGATGGAAAAAAAAAAGATTTTAAATCTTTATATAAACGTAGTTGTGTGAAATTCCTTAAAGAGGTAAGCGAAGCATTTACAAATTATGTCGTGAATATTCTTCCTTTAATGATAAGTATTAGGTAATTTCATGTATTTAAAAAATTATTTGTAGACTCTGTTACGTGTAATAGCTATTTTACTGCATTCTGAATTTTATATATTTTATTTTCTGTAATTTAAGGTTAAAAATGCTTTATATACATTTTATATGGGCAGAATTCTTACCAATATCATGCCACAATTGCTACCGGATATATGATATATTTACGAGATTTAATTTGTCTTATTTAAGTATTATAAAACAAAGCTTATTGAAATAATTTCTGAAAACTATAACTATTAGATTATAGATTAATTAGTGATATTCTTAGTATTTTGTACTCTTTTTTTTTTGGCAACTTTATCACTGTATGCAGTGAAACATGCTTTAAAGTAAATGTTGAATATTCTAAGTGAGTTTCTGCTGTTTTTACAAATAGATTTTTAGAAAAATTAGTCTATTTTTTTTCTATTTGAATGTTTTCCTCTTGGCGTGAAACAAAGAATAATTTATACTGATTGCATATTGAAAAATATTTTTAAAATGAAAATACTTCCTGGTAAGTTATATTTTCTTAGTTCTGAGCACAACAAAAAGAGATTTAAGTATGAATATAAAAACAAAAATTTGTTACATTAAAGAAAATATTGTATGCTGTTAAGTTTTTTGTCTTCATTTCAAACGAGCTTTTTTAAAATTTTTATTCTTTAATTTATTTTTTGTATTCCTCATAAGCACGTACATCCTATGCATCATTTTATTTCTTAATAAGATGAATGTGCTTCAATGCATCTTGATAAAAACCCATGTATTAGCTTCATATAAAAAAAACTTTGGCTTGACTAGCCTCATTATTTCATCAGACAGTAAGCCTATTTGAAAACACTCGATAAAAAAACATTCACGTTTCAGAAAAGTAATTTAGATAATGAGGTGAGATGTACATATCCGTCATTGACGAGTCAGCGTTACAATATTAAAATCATAATTTATGCTGATTTATACAAAATCGTCGCCACATTTGCTATTCCATGATGGGCGTATCCTTTTTTCAAAATAAGCATTCCTCTTTACGTAGAAATTATTTACTACCATTTACAAATGCGTGATTGTACCACTGTACATATAACGACTGAAATTTCAATAAACAAAAATATTAAAACAAAAAAGCATTTAATTATAATATTTTAGAAACTGCTATTTTGCCAACTAGTCAACGAATTTCACATTTTACGAAAAGCTGAGGCAATAGACATTTGATGTCTTGAATAAAGAGATAGAATTTTGTAAATATTAAAATGGTATAAGTGTCATGGTTTCTTTTACGTTATTAGCATAAAATTTATTCATTGTCGAAGTTGTCTTTTAAAATATTTTTACCTTATCAGACAAAATATATCAGTCAGTACGAATGAAATGATTTTTAAGTTGCAATTTCGTTATATTTGTCAACAAAATTTATCACGTTAAAAAATACTAAAGCATTAAAAGTTGGAAAAAATAATTAAAACTATTAATTATAGGCATGAACACATGTGTAGATATAAAATGTTAATATTAAAAACGTTGGTAGCATAGTTGAAGTAACATTTTAAAATTTCTTTAATGAATTTGAGATCAATGAATCTCTGTGTATCAGCTTTTATAAAATCATGCAAAATTGAAATTCCGTTTTCATTTTCAGTATTAAAACAGTGATGTAACTTACACTCCCGCTTTGCGGGGAGGGGGGCCCAGGGACTCTAAGAGGCCCAAAGCTTGACTGACACCAAGTACGTTTGGGGTCCAAAACCTGAGTTTGCCGTGGGCCCTAATATTCTCCGTTACGCTACTGATTAAAAAGTATATATCATTACAAGATTCATCAATATTTCTTTTTCTAAGAGCTGATTCAAATTATTGATTAAATAAAATACATAAATGAAAATTCATTTACAACATTAAGCATTTCAAATGTTAAAAATTATTCTTAGAATATGAATACGTGGAATATATTTGAATTATTTTTTTGTTACAACCACTAAGTAATTTTTATCCACCTATTTCTCGAGAAAATAGTACGTAACTATATTTAATGTATTGATTATAAAATAACTGTATTTCTTATGCCTAATAAAACACCCTTAATTTACATGCGTACAATTCTATTATGTATTCAGTTTATGATCAAATGCATCTGCTTGTGTTATGTATATTTGGAGACCGTTAAAATAGAACATTACTTTGTAAATAATATATTCCCTATTGTAAAGTTAAAATATTTCTTACATATATTTTTAAATTTCAGTAGCTTTATTACTGTAATAATATTTAAAATGAATGTATGAACTGTTACATTTTCATTATATCATGAAAATATATAATATCAAAACTCTCCGTATAGAGTAAAAATACAGCTTAAATTTTACGCCTGTAAAAGCTTATATAATGCTTACATTCGAAACCCTCGAATATAGATAAGAGTAATTAAAGATATATCGATACGCAAAATATCTCAATATTTAAAGATTTATTTTGGGCATAAAGCTTTCTGCAATTCTGACAAATAATGAGCAATCTTGTGTAGTCATTGAATCTTGAGCAATTTTCCTTAATTTAAGTCATTCATAAAAGTAATAGAAAGTTTTGTACAAATTATTTTAAGTTAAGGTATCCTTAAAATTGTGAATTTTTCCAAAAATCGACAAATTTTTATATGAATTTATTTTATAGCCCATGTTGTTAGCTTTATAAAAATACTAAGTTTATTACTTTCCGTTCACTAGAACAAAAACTACAAGTGTTTTAGTAAAAGCATATGGCACTACTTTAAGCAAGATATGTCATACTTTAAAACGCGTTTTACTGGAAACGTGTTTTTTTCCTTTGAAAATGCTCAAACGGGGACCGCGATTGCTCAAAAAATTTTGAAAATAATTATCTGAAATTTTTATGTATGTTCTGTATAATAGTAGAAATGTTTTAACCTTCAGAATTATCAATCCCTGTTTTATTACAAAATTTACAGTCCACTATGTTAATATAATTACTGTTTTTTAAGCAATTTCATATAACTAAGATAAAGTGCTCTATTTTTTGTAAAAATTAAACTACCCATATCCTGAAAGTCATTTTAAAAATGAACAACATAGCAACAGAACATAATTGAAAAATTGAAAATTTGTTCATAAACTTTTGGTATTGAATGGGCCACATTTATGTTATTTTTTGTAAATTTTTATCCATTTTTTCCCATTTTAGTAATAATAATTTCTTTTCTTCTTAATTTTAGCATATTTATCTTAAAATGTACTTAACAAATCTAAAAACAACAAAAAACCTTCTCTTTTTTTAAAAAAAAGTTGCCGCGAGTATTCTCTCGGATACCTTAAATTTTCCTTCATAACTGGATAGTTATCTTTTAAAATTAAATGAATAAGAAAACTGAGAGACATTATTATTCAACATGTTTAAAATAAACAAACTGATGTACAATGCTTGATACTTTTCGTGTAGTTGGGCTCAAGTGATAAGCTGCCAATTATAATTTGAATCCCTAACATTGGCTTTGCAGTTATTAATTATTAATTTTCGAGTACGGCATTCTAATAATAGATGGAGATTGTTGTATATTTTGAAAAGATATCCTAATGAACTGTAAGATTTAAGCTTTGTCAGCATGAAAATATGACTTTGCATTCAATTGAAGAGCATTATATTTTTGAGAAAAGGGTGTCTCCTTCAGTAACTTGACCAAATAATCACATGAACTAAAATTATGGACCAATGCCAATTTTTCTTTTATACTTGAGAGAAAAAAGTATTTTTTGCTAAATTGCTATACGATTATACGCTTGGCAATATTTGCCCTCGGTGAAACGTAAATGACATTTATTACATTTGGCACAATTTTGCTCTCTTGCTAACAAGAAGTAACCAATATTTAAATGAATAAGATATGTGTTTGTCAGCAAGAAAATATAAGAGATACCTGAATAATTAAAATGGTTTTCTGACAATGATTTTTTTTGAGTCTGAATAACAAATAGATAACAAATGTTTAAATGAAATTATTGAAATTATAAAAAAAAGTTGGTTATAGTACTTTAATGCTTTTGAGTTTGAAAGGAAAGTAATTAACTTTTAATTTATAAAGTTTGGCTAGGATTATGACAATGATATGAATCTGAAAAAATGAATAATACTCAAGTTAATTTTTTATGATTAAATTGATACTGTGGTAAATGTGTAGTTACTTTTGTGTGAATGTGCGTGAAAATTAAGTATTCATTCGATAATTTTTAAGGCTTAGGAACATTTTAATTTGAATGATTTGTAGACTCTGGGTTTTTAAAATATGTTGCAACGTAAAGTTTTTATTCGATTTAAAACACAATAAAATGAACCGAATTAAATATTTATCATATACACTACCACAAATTTTATTTATTGGGCAAACAAACATGCAAGATAAATCAATTTTTACGATAGATTGTGTAGCAATAAATGATATTTGAAGATTGTACATTGAAAATTTATACAAAAAAAATGTATATTTTTTAACCTTTAAAACTTCGCTGTGCATGTGCTGTACCAAGTTATTTAAAGACAGTTCTTCCTCTCTTTTTCAGAGACGAATGGTTTCTGAATCACTTAGTACAGCAGTCAAAATAAGTGAGGGCAAAATTGCAGCACACAGCATAATTTCCGTCGAGTTTTAAAGGTTAACATTCAACTCATTTTGATTACAAAATCAAGATTCTCCCACTTTATACATGATCTCTAATTACATTCAACGAGCTAAATTGTCTTTCTGCTCACAGCTTTTCCATATTCCAGAAAACAAATACGAAATTGGAGATTTTGTCATGCTTTTCTCTAGAAAAAGTATAATATATATATATATATATATACAAATCAGAAGCGGAACTCAGTTGAAAAATGAAAAATGCTAAGATTCCTTTGACAGAAAGAAATATAAAATGAAACTAATTTTTATGATTTCTAATCTTGAATATGCCTTAACAAAAACGAAGGTTACATTAAGAATGGGCGCTCGTAATTTAAGTAAATTCTTTGCAAATGTTTCCTGGAAATTATGCACACGAATGGTGCCAAAAATTGCATGAGGCGCAACTTTTCGATTATACTTCCTGGATACATTCTAGTTATCTTTAAAAGAAAGCAAAGAGTTCTGAACTGAACTTGCCAACAAGGTTGTCTCTATAAACAAGGCGGATAAAAGAAGTCCGGATTATTTATTACTTTGAGCATAAAAAGGAGCACATGCTTCCATTTGTTCCGCGGTCTCATTAGCTTAGTGGCAGGATGTTAGCATGCTCAAGTCCTGTTCTTGTTGAATGATCGTAGCACACATTTGTGTAGGACGAAGTCTTTCACTGGTATAATTCACGACGATACGCTGTGATACTTTAAATGTTGAGGGCCACAAAAAAGTCACGATCGCCCACGTGCTTTCGTTGTTTTAAAGAACTTTGTTTCAAAGAAGAGGTCACTAACGGATGATGGTCGCAATGGTTCCAAGAAAGAGAGTGGTCGAAGGTCTTGCTCGGCTTTTCGGGATCAGGATTTGACCTCTCATTGAAGACCTTTGATTATTCTTTATTGCGAGGAACATTCGCTGCATGTAAATGTATAAGTATAATGATGATGTTTTAATGTTCAGCTTTAGCTATAGTGGTTTCGTTAATTTCATTGGCTTCATAAAAGCAATGGTTTTCTCATTTATTGTTCTTAAAAAATTTACTTCACATTTAACTATTAAAACTCAAAAAGGGAAGTCTATATTGAGCTTAAAATTAGCATGTTTGCAACATTAATATGTAGTGAAATCATAAAATTATCGATAAAATCATGGAATTCTTGTATTACCTTGTTATTTGTCCATATATTTACATAAATAGTTTCGCTCAAAATACTTTTTATTTAGCAGTAAATTATGCATTACTTTCTGACTCTAGATAATTTATTTGAAAGTTTATACTAACAGTGTTCATGAAGTTAAACATTGATACACACTTATATTTTCAAATAAGGATTTAAGATATCCAAGCTCAGCTATAATATTGTGGACAATAAAGCATTAATAATAAGAATCGGTGATTTATTTGCTCTTAAAATAAGTTTTTTTTAATCTTTTTTTTATGTCTTTTAACAAATTTTTAAAATTTTTAACCGGTATATTTTCGGACAAAAAAGTATGGTATTAACTCATTAAAAATATCCTTGCTATTGTATTAGGCAGCAGGTCTAAAAAAATCTAATGATAAAATACAGCAGTGCTAAAATCAAATAAATTATGTAATTAACAGCTATAAATTTGATTCGGTAATTTATTACGAACTACAAAACCTTGCAAATCGATAATTTTCCAAAATTCTTCTAAATAAGAACTTTCTCTGATTTCATTAATAAATATATTTATTGCATCGTTATAAAGTACAATTTCATTTTCAGTATTATATTGCTGTAATAAAAAAAGTTCTGCTTTCTACATCCAAGAAATTTTCATGGACGAGCTACTTCCATAAAAGTAGCTTGTTACCAATGGATTTTTTTTCAAGGGTAAAAAGTATTCTTGTTTTTAAAAAAGCATTTAATTAAAGGATCCATTACGCAATTGTTCATTGTAAAAAAAATATGCTAAGATCTTAAAAATAGAGATTTGTTTAAAAATAATAAACGCAACTAATAATTCAATTTTGTTTGATTTTATAGGTTGATTCTTAAAAGGGGGAAAGCATTTCAAATACAAATATAACATTTTATTTTTGATTTTGACTCACGGAAAACCATTTACAAAAATCGCAAACTTGAAAGTAAATACTCACTGCCCAGTCATAAAATACACTGCCAGAACTCTATTGAACGAACAAACGAGCTAATTCTTCGGATGAACTCACAACTACCCAACGATAAAGAAATAAAATTTTTTTGCCCTATCAGTTGGCTTTATGCAGCATAAAATCAATCTCTCAGGACGCCTTTAGTACCAAACGCGATTTCTGTAAGCTAATTTGTTTCGCATTCTTCCTCCAGGTAATGAGACAGCCCCGCGAGCTTCCACTACAAACGCCGAAAATTGACTCCCAACAATAGCGACCGTCCGTCCCTCCCAGTAACCCCGGGATCCGAACTTCTTTTCAGAACCCTTCACCCTTGATACAGATCGTCAGCGTGACATATGCAACACACTAAACACACTAAAAACACATCACCCAAATGTTGTTGCACCCGGAAGCACAAGCCATACCCACCAAGAAAGTCAAAGGTTAAGTTTCAGTGAAACGAACATAGCTCTTATACGTCCATCACGGTTTTCTACAACCTCGAATTAGCTCTGAGATGGAAAAAAGAGAGAAAAAAACTTGCCCGAGTAAAAAAGGCTGCGCTTTAGATAGGTAAGGTTTCACTTTAACGATGGGGTTATGGTACCTGATTAAATACTAAAGGCCTGGTATTAGAGGTCAGTGAGGAATGCCCTTGCGTAGATGTATAGACCATACTTTTGGACGTTAAAGGGTTTCAATCGGCAAATCGGAGAGCGATGTGGGGGCTTTGTGGTCTGTCCGTCTGTCTATATGTGGCGAGGGGGCTTTACCGAAAGGTTTCAGCTACAATGAAAGTAATGGATAGTTGTAGATGTTTTTGTAGGGATAATTATTAATGGCACATAATAGAGTGCCAGTACTACTTAAACGATTTGACTAATCGTTCTCTTTTTTAAAAAGAGGCGACTAGCTTATGTTGTAGACTGATGGATACTGTCACGAGTGGTATTTTTTTTCCAGTCAGTGCTGGTATTAGTTTTACTACGCTAAAGGTATATTACTTTTTGTAATCTTTGACACCCGACCTACAGTCATCTATATATTTCAAGTAAAATCAATCTATGAATAGAAACATTATTTTTTCTGTGATTGATTACTCATTTTTAAATGCAGATTACTTTGATGTTAAGGACTAGTGCTCGTACATTTTAATTGACTATTTGTTTTTTTAATTTAAAGATTATTTTAAAAGAAAATTAAGGCAGATCTATCTATCTATCTATCTATCTCTGATGTTAAATATTAGAGAAATTCAACAATAAGTTAAAAATTTCTTAATGCAGAGTCGCTTTTGTAAAAACATGCTCATTTCATAATTGCAGTATAATTTATATGCATTTAAAAACTAGAGAGTAAACAAATTGAATAAAAATGTAAGATAAAATTTTATAAGAGGTTCAACATGAAAGATTTTTTTATCAATATACCGAAAAATATACATTTTTTAAATCTGTGGTTTGCTTACTTATTTAGAAAGACATTTATAATTAAAATCATAATGTAAATTCAAAAAGATAATACTGAATTTGATTTCTATGCATTCTTTTTCTTTTACTTCGTTTTCTTTTGCTCTTAATCAACATATCTAATATCAGAGAGGGGGGGGGGAGATATAGAACTTGATTCTAGATAAATGAAAACTGTTGTTATTAGGAGCATATTATTGCCCTTTAAATATAAAATGATTTCACTTGTATATTTTTTTATTTTTAAAATAAATACATAATAGATTAGAAATTTCGAATTCTAGATATTTTTAACCTGATGGTTTCAAAGTTAACCCAAAATACATTGGGCAAAAATAGTGCAGCTTTGTCAGGTTAAGACTAATGTATGTTCTAAGACCTGTCTTCAAATAAGCGAAGGAAACTTTTTGCGTGTTAAAAGACTAAAAAACATACCATTTAAAGAAATTTTTATCTCACCTTTAAAACTAATATGTATATATATGCATTCACTATTATAATGTAATTGGTGAAACACGAAAAGTTGATTTCTTAAGACATATGCCATTGTGCCATTAAATGTTTATTATCATTGAATTTTTAATTCAACTTAGAAACAATGCAGTTTTAAAAGGCATAGTGCATTTCGATTATGGAATCATGCTCATAAATTCATAGTTTTTAATTTAATATAGAACAGACATTCTTATAATGAGTTTAACGTAGCCTAAGAGACCTCGCTTTTTACATTAAATCTATATAAAAATTTGCGCATTTCATTCAGATTTTCCTTGAAAAGATATACAAGAAAGGTTGGTTAAATTATACCTTCGATAAAAAAAAGCATGCTATTATATTTCAATGTAAATTAACAGAAGTAGTAAGAAAAATTCTGAATGGGGGAAAAAAGGCTTACAATATATAGTTTTCTCATTAGAATATAAAAGTATATACATATATTTAAATTTTAGCTGATATATACGGTTAAGAAGAGAATCCAAAACAAGTTTCTTATTTAAGTCTACGAGGACAGTAAGCTTCTTACATTTTTTAATATGAAAATTTTAATACATTGGTATCATTATTTTGTGCTCTTTTTAGTGCTTTCTCATATGAGAAGGATTTCTCGTGATATACCTTTGTGGCATCCTTCTTTGCGTAAGATTCCACTTTTGAAAAGTTTTGAGCGTAAGCAAATCTTATAAAAAAGGGGGTCGCATGCATTGGGGGCTGAGCCCCCCAGTACCATCTTTTTTCTTTCTTTTTGAAAGTCCCGTAACATGATGGATGATCGCTGGTGGGAAGTGGATTTTGGTGAAAGGGGAAGTGGCGGTGTCCGTGTTTATGGAAGAGACATTCAAAAAGGAGGCTGGACGTCCATTTTATGGAGGCAATCGTGCGTAGATCATATTGTAACCTGCCTTTTTAGTGTACCACCTTTTGATCGCATTTGGCTGCTACAGGGAAGAACCTCAAATTGCAGTATGAGAGTTGCTGTAGAACGAGGACACTTGAAAAAAATTGGATAATTGTAGCCCTTCATCAAAAATATTTTATAAATGTTGGTTTAATTAAGCTAAAAGATATTCGGTAAAAAAAATGGCAGTGTTTGATTCTGTTAGATGAAAATAAAACGTTTCTCCAGCTTTTAATGAACATCGATGAGGAAGTACAAAAAATACAGATGAGAAATATAGAAATAGAAAAATATGAAAAAATATACACGAAAAAAACCAATCCGTTCAATTTACATATATTTTACAAAAAGCTTAATGCATTTGAAATGAGCAACAATACATTCTTCAGCTTATGAAGTAATGAGTTTCAATATTTAATAAGTTGTATTTTAGAGGCAAAAATGGCACGAATATTTAAAATTAAAATAGATAATTTAATTTTTGGAATCAAAAGAGAAAATGGAAGCTGCATATTTATTAATATTTTAGACTGAGAACTGCTTTTTTTTAAAACTGTTAAACTGCAGGTTTAAACTGTTTTATAACTAGTCAACCTCCTCCTTTTTGTATATAATACTGAGCGAAATCCAATAAAATATAAAGGATTGAAGTTCTGAATTCCATTATTAAAAACAAATTTTACATACCTAAAAAGCATTCGAAAATTCATAGATCTCGCTCGAATAAAATACATACGTGTATAGTACCTTTCACATATGAGGGGTTGAAACAAAGCACCTAGTTTTGGGGAAGGAAAGCAGAAAGATTATTAGATTTGGGAAGCTGAGTTTTGGTATAAAGACATAGAAATCTTATTTTAAGACGCTTAGAAGCAATTGTTTGAGAAGATTGTCAATTATACAATTTAGTCAACTCAAGTCACAAATTCAAAAAACAAAAAAAAAATCAAATTTTTACTGATTGCAAAATGGAACATGCCCTAAACTGAAAGTGAAAATCTCTTACGCTATTGTTTTAAAATCTTCGGTGGGCCAAATGTGATCCTTTAGAAACTTCACATTCGGTCAGCGAGCCCCACTTGGACCGTCATTGATCTATTTAACAAGAAAAACTCTTGATAGACAAAATGTACCAAGTTTGGGTCTCATTTCTTTAAACGACATGAAACCAAATATTTTATTTAATTTTAATAATATTTTTATTTTAAAAAATATCTGTGTGATGTCCAAAAGTGATTTTTAATGATTTAAAAATTTTGTCAGAGATTAATGACATTTTTTCCCCTCTCAAATGACTCCCCCCCCCTTTTTTTTGTTGTTGTTATTTTTAAAGTTCCGTTCTCGTGGTTCGAGAAGCATTTCTCTTGGTTTTTTACTCAATGACATTTTAAATGATATATTTCTTTCAAGAAGAAATCCATCTTTAACAAATAGTTAGAAAAGAGTAGTATGTCACTTAAATCAATAATCTACAGCTTTGAAGATAATTTTATTTAAAAATATTTCTGAAAAACGTTTTCATTCAATGCTTTTATTTATTTATTGGAAAAATACTTTTTTGTTAAAGAAGAATAAAACAGCTTTATATGTTGCCTGTTTAAAAATGAAAACATTCCATAGAACTTTTAAAAATTTTATAAAACTGAGATGATGGGGAAGTTTATTTAATTATTATTTAGTTTAATAAATAAGACAATTTTTGACACGCGCGTGTATGTGTCTAAGATTTACAAAAATTGCATAAAATTTTTGCTTAAAACACTAAAATAAAATTCTTCAGGATAATTTTTGTCTAAGAAGAGAAAAAAAAACCTTTTTTAGGAAAAATAAATGTTTTCTTTCACTTTTAACGAAATTACTTGAGTGATAAAAATTACATTTAGAAGAAAGAAGATCCTAGAAGAAATTTAGATAGTATTCGACATGTCTTCATCTATTAAGTTTGGCTGTTATTGTTCAGAAAAATGCCAATCAGGAATTACACTGGTTTTGATTATTATAAAAGAGTAAAATGCATTATAACTTCAAAAGTTATAGGTGTTTTAGTTAAATTAAATTCGTTTAAAATGGCAAATTAAATTAAATAATAAAAAATAACGAATCACATATTTAGAGAACTTTGAATTAAAGTGATTTAAGCAGATTTATAAAATAAGTATTGTTATTATTTTATTTTTAGCATTATTTTTTTTTATTGATTAATATTAGATGAAGTATTAAAAGTTGAATATTTGTTTTCGCCTTCCTTTTTATATACCTTTTCATAGTACACATATAGTACATTGTCTTTTTACCATTTCATTATATACTTATTAGTTTTCATTTTGGTTTTGCATTTTATCATGTTTATTTTGCTACAAAACAAAACTAACTCTTGTCTTCATTTCTATATATTATTTTAAACATTTATAAACCCCATGTACCACGCAATGTATAACACGGGGGGCATGCAACACAGACAGAAGAGAAAGGATTACAACACAAACATCCATGCCTTCTCCGGGATTCGAACCCAGTCCCTACGGCACCGCAGTCAGCTTCACTGACCACTATACCGGATGGGCGGCTTCTATATATTTGGAGACCTTATTAATTAATTTATTATTTTTTTCCTTTCATGAAATAAGTATAAGTTAAGAAAATTTCATTAATTGTTCTGAATAAAAAAGGAATATTAATTTTATTTTTCAATAAATTAATGTATACGATTATTCTTATACATATTAAAATTTAAATTTCAACAACAAAGAGTGAGTTCCGAGAACAAAAAATCTTTTACAAAAATACCATTACTACATTCTAAAAATAATCATTATTTTTATTTTACTGTACAATCAAGAAAACTTACGATTCTCTATAATATAAGTAGCTCAATATTTCTTTTAGCTGTAAAATTGTCCGATTAATTTATCCATAAAAAATCCATTAGAATTGTAAATGAAATAAAATTTGGATTATTAAGAAAATATCAGTTTCTCCAAATAAAACATTATAAAGGTAATAAATCAAATACTTTTTTTAAAAAAAGCATGTCTATAAAGAAACTCAACTAAATATTTGAAAAGTCAAGTCGGAGTTAACGATAAACTCTAAAATCGAAAAAAAGTATCATTACCTAGCCACCCATATCGCTAATATCACTCTTATTTTCCGTGATATAAAAATAACAATAACAGCAGTAAAAATTCCATCACTAAACAATAGTATTACAGTTACACAAACATTTCAAATTATATTCTGCGGTTTTCTCCGAACTAATATCAATGGCGCTTACCATTATATTCCTCAGAGCCCTTCATTTATAAATCGAAGTTTTCCGTTGTTTCTTAAAAATGGTATATTGATGATCTCAAAGTAGAAAGAAAAAAACCTCTTAACAGGTCTTTAAGTTTTATTGAACCTTATTTATCCCGAGATAAATTGATGCTGGCATGTGAGCTTAAAAGTCTGTAATAAATGATCCCATTTACGGTAATACATTACCTTTCGGTCAATTGCTGCATGCGATCGCTAACTCGTTTTCTTTGGTTGTCGCATATTGGCTTGAACATTGCTGGTGATCGTGAGCTATCTACTTTAAAATAAAGCACCTTAGAATTATATCCGTTGAATAGGTCTGTGTAGATTGGCAGCTTGCATCAAGAGCCAATACTACTCTCAATGAAAATTGTAACCTTTCAAAGCTTATTTGAAACATTTTCGTGTTGAACCTGAAAAATAATGCACGCTTGCTTAAAACTTGTGATAAGATGTGTTTTCAAGTATTCAAATGGATCACAAAATTACATTCATTTAAAAGTAGTGACGCATTTATAGATTCGATGGCACCCTAGGGTTCCAAGTTAATTTGAAGTCCTTATATATAATAATAATTATCATACGAATAAGTAATAATACATTCGAATTAAATTTAAGTATTGAATTTAGGCACGAATAATAAATATATATATATATTGGTATAATAACTAAACATACAATTTTTTTATTATTTATTTGTTAGATATTTTAAATTTTATTACTTACGCACGCGTTTAAGGTATCCGACTACTTCAACAACTTTTTAAAAATAAAAAAAATGGAGATATGGGGATTTTGTTGTTTTTTAGATTTGCAAAATTTACAAAAAATAACACAAACGTGCCCCATTCTGTACCAAAAGTATATGAACAAATTTTCAATTGTTCAATTCTGATATTTTACCATGCTATTCATTTTTGAAGTAACCTCCAGGAAAAGAGATATTTTAATTTATACAAAAACTAGAGCACTTTTTCTTAGATATTATATGAAACTGCTTACAAAAACCGTGATTATATATTAACATAAGGGACTGTAAATTTTGTAATAAAAGAGTGATTGATAAATCTGAAGGTTAAATCACTTCTACTATTATACAGAACATACACCAAAAATTTCAGTTAGTTATTTTCGAAACTTTTTTCTAGCAATATCACTTGTCATTTTCAAAAAAACACATTTCTAGTAAAACGCGTTTTAAGGTGACATCTTGTTTAAAGTAATGACCATCTGCTTTTACTAAAATACTTGTAGTTTTTGTTCTAGTGAACTGAAAATAATAACCTTGGTATTTTTATAAAGCTAATAAGATAGCCTATAAAACAAAATCATAAAAAAAACTTATCAATTTTTGGCAAAATTTACAATTTTAGGGTAGTGGGATACCTTAATTATTTTAAAAAAAAGAATTCTACCCTTTTAATAATGACATCTTGTGGTTATCAAAGCAAGCAAAGAAGCATTAAAATTCAATCTTACAGTTGATAAAAAACAAACTCGATTTCAAATTTTCGCCACCTTGAAAATTTCGGCGCCCTTAAAAATTGGCTTAGGCTCTGATCTCGCGGGCCTAAGCCTAAATCCGTCACTGGTTAAAAGAGTATTTTGAGAAATTTTGTATCATCTGAGTGATGAATGATCTTAATATAAATTTTAAATTGCTACCATGGATCAATGTAGCACATTTTCTTTATATTTAATTCCGAATTTAAATCCGTTATTCAACCATTTATTTAAATGGTCTCATCGGAATAATCGTATAGGTTTTAATTGAAGATAAACTTTTTTTAAATGTCTCATCGATTCTTAACTAAAAAAAATACTCTTTTCAAAACAGCTTTTTTTAGTTAAGAGTCGATTAAAAAATTACCAGAAAGATTTCTATCAAGAGGTGTAGAATTTCTTAGATATTATACTGTAAAAACTTTCCATTCTTGTTCAATTTAAAAAAATTTTAAACAGATGTTGAGCTTCATTTAAAGATTCGATAAAATAATACCGTTATGTGCACTTCAGAAATTCGACCTTAACTCATAATAATATCATAACTTATTATTTTTCAGTCGATGATTACAAATACATGTTTAAGCTTTTGACATTTCTGGAAGGTACATGTAATTTTCGTGATTATAAAAACAAGTAAAAATGTAGTCCTCATTTAAATGTATTTACCAGAATTCTCTACTTGAATCAGATCCTGAGATCTCATATATCTAAAATGGTATTTTTGTTCTCTTTCAAACATTAATAAGAACATATTTTAATATACTTCCCGGAAAACTAATCCATAGAAATTTATTTTAAGAATGAGGGGAAAAATCGTTTTTTAATTCAGCATACAGCGAGCAATAAAGTACAACCGGGCCGCCATAAAACGAACCGCTATATTGCGAATGTTTCTATTTTACGAATTTTCCCCTAGAACCAAAAAGAATTTTACTAATTTCTTCGTAAATTAACCTCCAAATAGTGAAGTACATTTTCTGTTTAGCGAACTTTTTCTCTTGTGATTCGATTTTTTTCTTTCCCTATTTTTAAAATATTTCAGGACATTTTTCAACTGATTCTCTCTTTTAGCATTTTTTATGGTGATCAATGATCTTGAACTGGTTTTACCAGGTGCCTTACTCCCCGAAAGCAATAAAATTGTGCCGTGATTTTTCAAACAAAAAAAGATCAAATAAAATTAACAGATTCTATCAGTAATTAAGTGTAACTATACATGTGGTATAGTCTGTGCTTTTTTACATAATAACCATAAAATAATGTATGTTTAAAATTACTTGTAGGCTTAAAATTAGAAAGTGTCATTAAGAAATTCATTCATTTTATTATAAAGCTATATTTTGAAATTGAAAATAGAGTCCACCCCTGGACAATGTTTTTTTTTCTTGTTTTCTTTGCAGATTTTTTTTTTGATGGGTAAGATATATAAAATGAATAGATATAAATTTACAAAAAGGAGTATGCATAATTACTTTTTTTAAATAATACATATAATTTATGAATTTAAAATTTGTTTCGTGTGGTTTCTAAAGTATATTGAAAGATGAATCTCTATTTTACGGATTTTCCACATAAAGAAATTTTTTTTCACGATTTAGTGACTTCGTTAAAATAGAGATCTTCCGTGTACTTAAAAAAAAACTCACATTTTTTTTAATTTCTTTGTGTAATAGAAAAATTTATCATGATAAATTGGTAACATCACATACACTTAAGGCTTGTAATGGATAACCATTATTATAATATATTGTCAGTGAATCTTCTAGTCTGCCCTCAAATCAATATAACTATTACATATATCTATTTTAAAATAAAAACCACTCAAAATACTATCATATAAAAATGTCGACCTCAAGATGTTGGTTTTGAGATTTAACGTTTATAAAGTAGACTATATTTTCGTAGTAGACACTTTCTACTCTCAAAGCAATAACGGCAAGTATATACATGAATCTGTCTTACAAATGATATATACCCACATACACAAAAGGATTTATCTTAACTCTTGCAATAAAAATAAATATTTTTTTTAAGCTTCTGTATGGAAATCTAAAATAAATGCTTGAATATATATATATATATATATATATTTAAATATATCCAAAATACCTCACACTAATATAACCAAGCAAATATTCAAATCATATTCAACCTAGAGTACAACATCATATTTCAAAATTTCAATGGCGAATAAAAATAATGAATATCAACGTTTTCAAGCGAAATTAAAATTGTATAAGATAAAAATTATAAAATATCCAAGTGCAACCTCGGACTTAGGACCGATAAGTGGGGTTAAACTAGTTTGATGGCGCCAACCTTCCCCCTATTGCAACTTGGTAAACTAATCTGGAAATATCCAAATTCACAAAAATTTAAAATTTAAAAATTTAAATTTAAAAAAACTTCTTTTAAAAATTTAAAATTAAAAAATATTTCTCTTTTTAATACTTAAAAAAATTAAACTATTCGCCATTGCATTCTGAAGGATATAACATAAAAATGTTAAAATGCAAAAACACCTTAGTGCATAATAAAACAACCATAAAACATCAAAGATTATGCACCGATCTTTGAAATGGTTGTATAGAATGAAAAAACCTCAAAGGTTTGAAAATTCAAATCAAGAATGTAGTATATTCAAAAATTAAATACATATATATATATATATATATATATATATATATATATATATATATATAAGACTTGATTCTTATTTACAAAAACATATTAAATTTCTCATATTAAATGGACACGTTTCATATACAATTAAATTTCAGAAATAAGTTATCACTATTATAATAACTATCCTTCGAACGAATTCTGTTCATAATATATTAATCTGAAATTATATTAATATACCAACGTTTGAAAAATTGACCTATCAGGATTAACAGATCCTGAGCTTACCTATAATAAAATTTTAAAGAATAATATATTCTCTACAATAATTTGGAAATATCGCATACTCTTAAATATTAGTAATAAATCACCAACTATCATCGTCACATGCCTTAAAATAAAAGCAATAAATTATTAATTATCTCTATTGCATGTTTATAAATATCAGTAATAAATTTCCTCTTTTACAAGTATGTATCAATTACATACTATTCATAAATTGACTATTCAAAATCCTCATTGATAATAAAAATATAAATATTTTATATAAAAATGAAAACACCTTAGAGGATTCCATCAATATTAGATCTACTTAGCTTATCAAACTTTTAACTTGGACGAGAATAAAATACAACTCACTTTAGCTCAAAATGTGATAATTATTATTTTTAAATTTTGTTACAAAATGAGTTTAAATGCGCTTTGTAAAACAAGTATAAGGTGAAGGTTTCTTATGTCCGGTTGTAAGCCCAGCTACTTTTTTTTTATAGAATTATAAGATAAATATTTAAATTAATGCAATAAAAAAACTTCATTCCCCCTCAAAATACTGCGTGAGATATTGAACTTTCCCGTGATAAATCAATATCGTCACAAGCGCTTAAAAATCGGTAATAAATTACCATTAATACAATGCATTATCTTTCGGTCGAATGCTGTTCATGAATCCACTGGTCTCCACTCTAAACCACCACTGCTGCTATCTATAAGTACTTTACATGAAAATAAAATACCGTAGGATCCCATCACTTAAAATCGATCGACTCGGGTTGTCAGGCCCCGAGCTCAACTGTGCGTAAAATACAACCTGCTTTCTTTCACAGCACATATTCGCAACATTTCCAATGAGAAGACCATAAAAAATTAAAGGAATCCATCTTAGCAATGAGCATATTATAAGCGGCTCTTTCTTATTCATAGTGCTTGTGCAAACATCCCACTCAGGCTCTCCTTGTAGGACCCTCCTTTTGAGAAGCCCCCTTTTTAGGGTGATTTCTCGGTAGTACCTTTAAGAAGTGACCGCATTTCGCTCGTTTTTCCGCTCTGCCTATATATTCATAGGAGTCAGGGCGGAAAAAAGAGTACCCCCCCCCCTTATCTAGAAGTTCGCCAGAAAGCAGTTCGTGTCGCTTATGCTATCATCCATCTAAGTAAACAAAGCCTTACGATGGCGTGACACTTGCTTCCTGTCCAATCGGGTAAAAGTTTGATAGTGCCATCCCCCCTTTTTTATTAGGTCTTTTTTTTAACTTCCGATTTTTTTAATTTTTAGGACCTTTTTAGCTTCTTTTGACGGCAACCTATTCTGAGCATTTAGAGCAAACATGCATTAGACTTGGAAGGGGGCATTATTCTTGGGGTTTAAGTGGGGAATAAAAATCAAATCCTGAAAAAAAAATGTTTTTTTTAAAAAAAATTCATGAAATGAAGTATTTTATTTATTGTAGGTTGTTAAGCATTGTTGTAATTTAATTTCCTTGACACCAAATTTTTATACATTGATTAATACTCAGCTTTTATTGAATTAAGGCTGTTTTCGCCAAATGTACGAGAACTTGAACTAAACGCGGAGCACATTTTCGGACAGAAAAAGGACTCTATTTTCATGAAAATTTGTAACATAGTAACTCATACATTTGTTTATAATATAGTGTTTTTAAAATTTCAAAATATTCCTTAAATAATTAATTTTTCCTTTTAACACGTAAAGAGATAGCTCATTTAGCATTACGATATAGGAGAAAAAATGCGAACACATTTTATATAAAAGAAAAAATGTGTCAACTCGGATAAAAATAAATAGCATGGTAAAATATGCTACTCTCTACAGCATAGTAAGGCCAGAATATAATATCAACGTTTGAGTACTTTTATATCTGAACAAATATCCAAATCTCGGTCCTATTCTTTAACATTAACCGAAGACAGCCTTAAGTTCGTCAGCCCAGTAAATACATTGGGCACGTGAAGCATTAAATTGCACCCAATGGTATTAATGTGTCATTTAATTTATTTAAAACTAATTAATAATGTTATTGACGTTAATATTTCAATCTATGTGTGAATATAAATTGTTAATAATTATCTATACGAATAAAAGTAGATAGCTTCTATATGTCCCTTCAAAATAAAACCTAATGCATCTCTTGGCACAAAAATTAAGAAAAATCTCCATCTAAGGATATTATTAAAATTAATATATTACAATAATTTTCTCTCATGTATTTAGATATTGATCTTTTGCGACGAATTTTAAACTTATAGTGTTGCTCCTCATTTTTCTCAAGCATGCAGTTTTAAAGTTTAAATTTCTCAAAGTAAAATATTTTTTTCCTGTCAATCATTTCTTAAACAGAGACAGAAAATTAAATTGATAAGTTTATTAAATCTTCTATGATCTTTTTTGTAAAGATTAAAACACACCAACTTCCTAATAATTTTAACGCTCATTGTTAAGTTCAGAGTTCGAATTTAGAATATAATTTTTGCAATGAAAATTTATTAGAAGAGCAACTTTTTTAAACTAAAATTTAAAACTTTAAATCACATTATTAAAAAAATCAAACTAATTTTAATAAACTTATTTTTTTATCTCAAATATACCAGGATGCGTGTGCTGAAATTTGCTTTATTAAATGATTCCTACATGTTACTGAGTAAACACATTTATATATATTGCGTTAACGTAAAATTGGGTATAAAATATTTAATACTTACTCTTCTCTGTGTTTATATATATGTACCGAACGCTTACTATCAAACACATACTCTTCGAATCACAGCGAATACACCTCGTAGTTTTTATAACACAATAGCTACGAAGAAATGATGAGATTGAAGTTTGAGCTTGCATTTCGTAATCCATATCCATACAACGTCAGAAGTAAAGTGTATCATTCCCTCTATAAGTCAAGAATAGCAAATGGCTCGATTGAATCACCGCAGACACAAACTTGATACAAGGAAGACTCAACTACGGCGACCACATAAAATCCAAAGAAAAGTCATTCAGTAATTCACTTGCATATTTACGAACTTCAAAAACCTAGTTTGTAAAAATTGCGGTTGAATGGGAAGCGCAACTAATCGAGTTTGGTTAGTTCGGAACTGGGTTCCATTAATGCCCACCATCAGTGGTTAAAACGACTATTACACATTAAAAACAAGACACTTTATGGGTCTTTGTAACGTTGCGTTAAGCTTCAAACTGTTAGAAAATCATATTCTCCATTGCATGAAGTAAAAGAAAATTTTTTGCTCATTAACTTTTGTGATTCTGAACTAAAAGAAAAAAGTATGAGGAGGATGACGACAAAGTTGATGGTTTGAATTGATGTTGCTCTCTCCTCCTCCTCCTCTTGAGTTAAAAAACTTTGTAATTCTGAGCCATAGTCAAATGACGTGGAAGATACTTGAAGGATTGATTTTTAACACCCTTTTATAAGCTTCACTTGTATGTAACGGAATCTTTGAACTCCATTTTTACCTACTTTTAAAGGTCAGATTAATTCAAAATTTTGCTCACTTTTCCAGGACCGATGACAATACAATAGTTTAATAATTTTGTTCCCTTGTCCTGATCAGGATCATCAGGATTAACGATTTCTCTTTTTCAGAACCCATCCCGCATCTGACGACTCATTTCAGATCCCATTTCCAGATTTGGCAACTAAAAGATTAAGTTGCAACTTAGTTCGATTAATTATAAAAGGGTGTGTTTTTTAGTTTTTTTATCTATAATTTATTAATGTCGCATTTTGAAGCTACACAAGAAGTATTAGTGACGCATCTCGTAATTTTGAATCAGGGTCAATGGACAATGACGACGCCTAAGCTGTCACCCCACTCTCCGAACTTCCTCATCCTGCCAGTGTGAGGATTATGTAACGTGACATCGATAAAACGCGTTTGAGCCCCTCTACACAGCGTTTCTTTAGCGGTACCAGGACTCGAATCAACGACTCAATAGAAACAAGGAAGGTCACGATTTCAAGTCCATAACTGCTTAGCTACCTCGATCCCAGACTGTTCTTGATGTTTCACTCAATCTCTTAAGGTATCCGACTACTTGCGATTACTTTTTTTTTAAATATGGAGGTATGGGGGGATTTGTTGTTGTTGTTGTTTTTAGATTTGTTTAGTATATTTTAAGAAAAATAGGCTAAAATTAAGAAGAGAAAAGGAAATTATTACTACTAAAATGGGAAAAAATAGGTAAAAATTCACAAAAAATAACATAAATGGGGAAAATTATGATCAATTTTTCGATTTTGATGTGTTGCTATGTTATTCATTTTTGAGATGACCTTCAGGATAAGAGATATTTTAATTTTTACAAAAACTAGAGCACTTTATCTTGGTTATTATATGAAATTGCTTAAAATAATAGCGATTATATAAAAACATAAGGGGCTGTAAATTTTTTAATAAAACAGTGATTGATAAATCTGAAAGTTAAAACACTTCTACTATGATACACAGCACACATGCACAAAAAATTTTAGTTAATTATTTTCAAAACTGTTTGAGCAATCGTTGGTCCCGTTTGAGCATTTAAAAAAAAAACATCTTTCGAGTAAAATATTTTTTAAAGTATGACATATCTTGCTTAAAGTAATGGCATCTGTATTTACTAAAATACTTGTAATTTTTTTCTGGTGAACGGAAAATAATAAACTTGGTATTTTTATAAAGCTAATAAGATGGTCTATAAAAGAAAATCATAAAATTTGTCAATTTTTGGCAAAATTCACAATTTTAGGGTAGTCGGATACCTTAACTTCCACACCCCGTTACCAAAGGCTTCAAGTCCTAAAGGAATCTAGTGTGTGTGTGTGTGCTGCAGTCCTCCTTCTCTACTATAAAATGTTTTCTGGTCTTAAGTCAAATCAGGATTTGAACCCATGTTACAGCTCATTTATCCTACATCCCGCAACTTGTGATCCTAATTTCTGGGCTACCAACAGACCTCATATGTGAAATTCAAGAAAAACAGAAAATCACGGTATAACAGACGCATCAATTGAAATACTTTTTATGGAAAATTACAGAAGATTTTAATATATTCGAGATTGTTTGAAAGAGAACGATAAATCATTATAATGTATAAATCCTCATTAAAATTATACAAATAGAATTTGTTAAGGAATATCTTAACAAGATGTAACTTAATCATGACGAGTAAATATAAAAAAAGTTAAAACTCATTCAGATAATGGATAGAAAAAATAATCAGCATAGTGTGTTGTAATCCCGTATGTCAGGTCTGAAATAGTTAATCTTTTGTAAAATTAATCTTTTTCACCGTCCAAAAATACAAGAAGCAGTTATTGCAAATCCTGTTGTTACAATGATAAACGATGCGTCTCTTTTAGCGTCCTTAGAGAAAGGACGTACAAAGATGAGTGATGAGTTAATCTTATTTGAAGAAAAAATTAATGCAGAGTGTAAAGTACCTTGTGTTGTACTACATAAACAAAATTTTAAAGCAAGGTTTTTTTCCCTGCTTAATAATCATTTCTATTTCTTCTACAGTTCAAAATACTGCGGGGTCGAAGTTACTTTATGCATTGAACTCTACCCATTCCAAGATAAATGATGCTAAGACTGCATGTTGGCGTCAAACAATTTCCATGTTGTTTAACTTTTTCACTCGGTAAGTGGTCACCGTAAGGAAATTCTAACATATTATTATTATTATAATATTTTTTTTGGTGAATTGCACTACAATGTGAAGACTTGCACCAACACAGTAGGGGATACAGTATGCGACCATGAACTTTGTCTTCCTCATGCTGAGCCAACACGGACTTCAATGGCGGGAAGTCCAGAAAGCTCCTGTTCGCTTTTCGACGTCTCTTATCAGTCGAAAGAAACGAGAACAATGATCGATATAGTTACACAGAAGCGATTGATACCTAAGATTTTTGTTGTCAAGTGGCGTATGTCCCTATTTGCATTTCGTGAGTTTGTTTCAATTAAATATATTCAATATCGAATCGAACTAAAAATTCGTCTTAGAAGAATATACATATAAAATTATAAATAATAAATAAAAATTTGGTTGTATATATGATCAGAAAATTAATTTTTAAATGTTAAAAAGCTGTTATGTAACGAGAACAGTTTCGAAGCATTTGTGTAGTGGAAAGTTTCAAGTATTTATAGCTGTTGAAGGGTAGGGATTCGTTGCACGCAAAGATGTCAGTTAAATTATCGTATTTACTCGAATCTAAGCCACCATCGATTCTAAGCCACACCCCAAATTCTCAACAAGTCTTTGTAAAAAAATAAAATATAGCGTATAATGGTTTATATCGATATCCAATTTTACGAAATTAAAATAAAGATAAAATGAGAACTAATAAGAAGTGAATAAAATTGGCTATTTTACCAATATTATAAGCTATTAAACACATACATTAACCTGTAATTTCTCTAATTACACCATCCAACAACTTTTTTTCCTTCAATTCTAAGCTGCACCCGATTTTCAGTTGCATTAACATCGGGAAAAAAGTGTGGCTTAGATATATGGTAGAGATACTGATATGTCTAAAAATGTATTATAACGTTCTAAAAATGTATCACAATATAAAATTTAATATAATATTTTATAATGAATAGTATAAAAGGACAAAGAGACAAGCTGTAACAGATTTTTACATGCATTTCCCTTAACTGAACTCTGAGGTTGCTTTACTACGATATTTGTATGAGGATCTCCCCTTGTAAGCGATTCGTGATATATGCAAATAAACATTACTATTTAAACAGAAGTATAATGTATATGAGAGAAGACACAGAAGAAAGATAGAGGAGTTAGATGGCGTTATAGAAACGTTACATAGGTCAGAGTATATTTAGAAGAGATTCAGAACGCTGCTGCCTAATCGGATCCTGTTATTAAAAGATATCACTGTTTAGATATATTGTAAGATAAAAATAAAAAATTATTATCACCTTAATTTTTAGAATCGGATTTAGTTGAACTTCTCCACGTATTTAATTTATTTTGGTATTGATTATTCAGAGATTGAATAAATGGATTAAATGTTAACTCTGATCTTTAGAGAGGAAATATGTGTGTTTTCTTACGTATTCATCGTATAAGAATGAAGAAAGTATGTGTGAAGTGTTTGTGTGATGAAAAGAAAGTAGTGTCTATTTTTTAGACATCCAAGCTAAGACTCAACAGTAATCTAGAACAGGGGTCGGCAAACCACAGCGCGCGAGCCGCATACGATTCTTTGTATAGATGGGGTTGCGGCTCTTCAAACTTCTATCTATATGAATTATAAAAACAAAATGCTATTATATCGACTGAAATTATTTTCTTTTCTCTTTCTTCTTAAAATTATCTATTGAAAAAAATTTACCTTATTTGCGTCTAAAACTAAACATTTGGCTGGTTTAAGATTTTTGTATCAAATTGTTCTTTATTGACAAAATGTATTTAGAATCGGTGAAAATATTAAAATTAGTTCTATATAAAGCAGTAAAAGTCTAATTTATCGGTAGAAATACCGCTTAGGATTTACAGATACGTTTTTTCCCCCTGCATGCATGAGTTTGTAAGCACTTTTAAATATGAGCACATATACACACATAAACCCTCAATAGAAGCGACAAAAACACATTCCTTATTTTGGGCCATGTTTAAGGGTTAAATAAAAGAGAGTTGACATGACTTGTATGCCGGAACAATCGAAGTCAATTATAATTATTAGTGTGAATGTGAAGTTTCAGAATAAAGTTCTAACGGTATAATTAATAGGAATGTTTTTTCACAACGCGTGGAATCTTAATTCCAGCATTAAGGTATTTTGACATTGGTTATTCTTGCATTGAGCCACAGAAATAAAAATATCTTTGAAAGTTCTTAATTTTGGATGGAATGGAAAATGTTACTCCACAAAGAGCTTTATTAATAATATAAACGAAAATGTTAATTGGACTACAACAGTCATGATCGCGACTGCTACTGAAAGCTTCCCTTGCCCTCCTGCTCACGCATATGTGGCTCTTTGTATAAATGGCTCTTTGATACCTTAGTTATTTTGTTTTCCTTACAATTTAACTTTTTTCTCCAAAAGTTTGCCAACCATTGACCTAGAGGGACAAAGGTTTGATTTTCTATTCCATATGGTCAAAAACTTTATGGCCGGTGAAGATTACAAATTGCGTGTTTGTATTACACCAAGAACTTAGTGACACTAAAGACTCGTCGCGTCAATGCACGTTAAATTTGTCGAGGCTCAAAGTCCTCTCGTTGGTATGGAGTGTGAGTTTGGAGAAGGATGCCTGTTCAGGTATCCTACTTGTCACTTGACCATGGTTCAGAGTTACGAGATCCATCACCAAATAGTAAAGGTTCAGTCTATTCTGTAACAACTTTGAAGATTGTGACATCCACTTTTCTTATGTTCGGAGTCATAGTAGAAATCTCAGCAATGATAGAGCGGACCAGTTGGCCAAAGAAGCAACTTGCCAAGATATGAACCTTTCAATGTCTGTGCCATTGTCCCACTGGAAGCTTTTAGCTTGGGAAAGAACTGTTTCCGTCTGGAACTCCGAATTCTTGGCCTCACCTTTGTGGACTAAAAAGTTTTTTCCGACCATTTATCAACCGCTAAAATGTAAGAAATTTGTTACTGATTTTAAGTTATCCCAGATTCTAACAGGACTTGGAAATTTTAAGAACTATTTATCTAGGTTTAATTTAATTGGTAATGATATTTGTTCATGTGGTCTGGATGCTGAAACCGCGGAACTGTCTTGCTGTATTGTAGCCTATATTTTTGTAAAAGAGAAAATTTTAAAAAGGAGTTGAAACGTTTAGGTATTTCCTGGCCACCTGTTTTGTCTTTGTTGGTCAATCGTACTGAAAGCCTTAATGTCTTAAGAATATTTGTTTACTGTATAGATTCTTAAAGTTTTATAGGTACCTCCTTTTCGTTATATTTATTATCTCCTCCCTTCCCTTTATTTTATATTTGTCTCTCAATTGTATTTTTAATTTTGTTTTAAATTCCATAATGATGTTATCACTTACGTCTGTAAGCCTCCTGTTATGCAATATGGAGCATGAGGAGTTTTGCAAATAAATTTATTTAAAAAAATAGCCCTCGTTACTTATAAGTGTAATGTAAATAAAAATCAAACTAATCCTAAGAGTTGCTTCCAAAATTAAATGTTACGATTTTTTTTTTTTTTTTTTTTTTTTTGCTTAAAAATAATTTGAATAGATTTTGTTATATTTTGAATACCATTTTATCTCATCCGAGTAGTTTTAATCAAGCAAAATCGCGGAATACGAGGAACCATTATAAAAAATTTAAAAATGAGATTTTTATGCGTATTAATACTTTTAAAATTCATTTTCGTAGTTTGTTGCATGTATATAATGAAGATTTTTTGTTTTGACTTCGGTACCCAGAAGATTTTTTCCCAGAAAAAATTATTGCTATGTTTTTATTAAATATTGAAGTAATCGTGAATATCGCAAACATCATGAAAAAGATCATTATGATATAAAAGCTGAAGAAAGCAAATATTAGTTTGTATGAAAACTACTAAACTATAACTCACTACTGTACTTTTATTAGAATAAAAAAACACTTCATGGGTCTAAAAAGGTGTTGATATATACAAAATATATTTTACTAAATTTCATAGAAATTCAGAATAAACTTGTATTTATTTTAGTTTAATTCATATAATATAAGAATTGAAATTTCTTTAGCAGAGTAAGTGTTACTGAAACGTTCCTTTATCTATTGGACTTAAACCACTTATTTCCTAAGGCGATCACGGGATGTGAACATATGAAAGAATATCTCTTCTCAATTCCGCTCTCTCTTACATGAGAACCCTGCTGATAAAGAACATATTAGAAAGGAATTCCTCTTCTTATTCTGTTACCAGAAAGTATAATGAACACTTGTGTGTATTTCTTGTACAGAGTCTCTTCCGGAATCAAGCGTTGATGGAAATAAAACCTGAGACACATACTCTTTTACTCTTTTTCGAACTCTTTTTTTCCCTAGTAGTGTAGAAAACCTTTATGTAAATATAAACCAATGAGCACACGCAATATTATATGTATGCTGTATGTGTGCATTGAAATATTACGACTACACAGATGTGTTATAGTATAATATTAAAAGTAAAACACACAGTTTTTGTTCTTTTATTCTCGTATGCAAATATTTATTTCCACGTTTACATGGATAAATGAAAAAGGGAAATTTTTCTTCCTCGACATATTTTAGAAATGGATTTTTTCGTGTTGCACCTTACCCTGGGAATGTGTATGTAAAATGACTGTATATATCAAAGGTGGCCAACCTTTTTGGGAAGAGTGCCATTGTCTGGTTAAAAAAAGTTATTCGTGCCACTTCCAACTTTTCCAACAAACGAACAAATATGAAAAAAATAAAAAATTAAAATTACTTATAGGCTTATCATGAGGTTTTTACGCAAATAGCACATTTTTATTCAAGTCTAAGTGGTGGAAATTTAAAAACAATGTAATAAATAAGACAAAAGTACAAGATCTTAGGTTTAATTCTTAATATACTTCTTATAGGTTCAATCAGTTAGGTCAGCAACAAAATAAAAATGAGTAATTTGAAACTTTTAATTCTAAAAATAAACAGTCAGTGGCTTCTGAATATTTTTTTTACCAAGTCATTTATGTTAGTATTAGTTCTTCAAAGTTTTAGCAAAATTAAGTTGTTTTAGGTGCATATCAGTTAATTTTGAGGGATATTTTGATTTTATTATGTTCAGAATAGAAAACATTTGTTCACAAACATATGTTGATCCAAACCTACAATAATATCTGACAGCCAAATCATGTAATCTTAAATCAAAATTATTTAAATGTCCCATAATATCATCAGAAAAGTTAAATCCCGTAACAAATCTTCCTTTTTAAGTAGCAAGCACTCACTGGGCAGTTCATTGTTTTCTTCCATACATTTTAAAACACCCTCTCTCAAATTCAAAAATCTCGCGAGCGCACTGTTGAAAAGCCAGAGCTCAATACAATGATGTTGAGAACTCCCTACATGATAATTTTCTATTGTAATTCGAATGATTAAATGTATTTAAAATCAATTTTGGGGGGGGGGGGTAAAAACAATTGCATTTCAATAAAATTGTTAAAAAATATGTATTTATTATCTTTTTAAATTTTTAATTTTTCGATAAATCCTCGCGTGCCACTGTTACTACATAGCCGTATTGCATTGTGGCATGCGTGCCGCTGGTTGACTACCCATGATATACATGTATGGATGCATAAACCTACACACAATAAATAAAAAGATTGTTATGAAAAATGAAATAGAAATTTTTTTCCATGCATATATAAATGTTCATGTTCCACCATTATGAATTTGGTCGTGGTACCTGAGTGGTCATGGTAGCGAATCAATCCAGCCAGCGTTGTACCTATCTAGGGGAGTGTAGAGGTTTGGGGCCACTAAAATCCCTGCCATGCTGCAGGGCTGCTGCCAGGGATGTCTTAAGGCATGGGCCTCACCCTCGGTGGGGGCCTCGTTTCTTTCTCTACACTGTCTTAATAAGATCATAATGCAGATAATGTTTAGGTCAAGCATTATTCCCGTACATATTCTCCAAAAAACAGGGAATTTCAAACTTCATGTCACCTGGCAAAAGTGGTAAGACTGTATTATAATGTGATGACCGTTGTCCGTGTCTAGGTCTAATATCATAAAGGTCGATCACCATGTCTAAGTCTAGGCCTAATACCCTTAAATCATTTAGTTGAAATGGGGCCATAGGTCGAGCCGGTTTGTGCCTAGGTTTTTGAGACTGTGAGTCATGCACACTTATTTGTTTTAAATTTCCGTTTGAACGAGTATTTGACAATGCATGCGACTATCTATTTTTAAAAATTTCAGGTAGGGCCTACTTTTGCATAGGATCCCGGGGCCTAAAAAATTCTTAAGATTTCCTTGGGCCCAGGGCCTCAAAGAATCTTATGACGCCCCTGGCTGCTGCACGTCGATATCGGTCCTCGTGTTGCTACTAAGTGCGACATTAAAAAACAATCAATCACTTATTACTTTTTCACTATACACAATGCGCCACAAATAAGTTTTAAGACTGAGTCTCTATAAATAATTATAGTTTAAAAAAAAACAACCAAAAAACACGCTTTTATAGTGAATCGAGCTAAAAAGTAAAAAAATAATTCTTAATATAAGAATAAAATGATGAACGAAAAAATTAATGTCATTGGGGTAAAAGTGTGGGGTGCTCTATATCAATTGTTAAAATTTCTTACATTTTTCCAAAACGCTGAGTTAGTGTAAAAATGTACAATAAAGTACCCCACGCTTTTACCCCAATGACATTAATTTTCTCGTTCATCATTTTATTCTTATATTGAGAATTATTTTTTTACTTTTTAGCTCTATTCACTATAAAAGCGTGTTTTTTGTTTTTGTTTTTTTTAACTATAATTTTTCATTTTTTAGTTCGATCGACAATAAAAGCGTGTTTTTTTTTGGTTTTTTAAACTATCATTTATTCATTGTTGAATTTATCCTTGAGTTTGATATTTGGAGCCGGAATTACGTGGCTGCTGGGATTAGTCTTGCTCTTCAATGGATATTACTTAACAGGGTATTTATTCTCTCCGTTTACGGGGCTTCGTATGAGTCCCGTATCGTTATATTTCAAAGATTTCGCCTGTATAGAAACAGGTCAAACTAATAAAAATGTGTAAAGAAAAAAAAGTTCGAATTATAAAAAAAAAAAAATTAATGTGCCATGCCTTAGGGCATGAATTTTTGAAAAATTATCGATTTTGACTTTTTTATATTTTTAAAAAGATCAAACATTTCTACTTAAAATGATATATGATATATGGAAATACAATAATTAGAAGTATTTTTATTTATTTTTTAAAAGAAAGCCACTTTCTTTGACGGGTGACAGGTGCACCTCGAGGAGCACCTGTCTTTCATCATGCTTAATTTTTCGATAACAGCGCGATTTGTTTTGTCCACAATTAGTATAACATATTTTTTTACACATAAATAAAACGATTTTTCTTTGAAGAAAGGAAAAGACAACTCAGCACAGTTATTTTTTTTTGTTTGGTTTGTTGTAAAATGGGATTATTTTTGCTTGAACTTGCTAATTGTGAATTCTAATTTATTTATCCAGATTTTTTTCTGTTTAATCCACGTTTTACATTAAATTATTTATCAGTATTTTATTAACGACAAAATTATGGGGAGATCTATAAAAATATTTAAAAAACTCAAAATTGTGGGCGTTTAAAAAATGATTGCTCAAAATGTTCCAGCTATCTCATCAGCACAGAAACTGTTATTCAAAGTGCTTCAACACGAAAACTTATTTCAAACAACAGTTTACATGAAGATATGGAAGGAAGTAATGAAAAAAATGTTTTATTAGAACTAAATTTATTGAATAAAGCTTTATTGAACTTTGCTGTTTGTAAAAACTGTGGCCATTCCATCTCATTGGAGGCTTCTAAAAGAGTTGGAATTGTGTAATTGTGTATTATATGGAACTTTGTTGTAGTTTTTGCACAAAAAAACATGGTTTCCATACGTCAACTGAATTGAAAAATAAAAATAAACTTTTCCACTCAAATATCAAATTGGTATTTGCTTTCAGATCTATTGGAAGAGGTCGTTCAACTGCAGAAACATTCTGTGGACTTATGAACTTGCCACTCCACCAGAAAAATTCCGTACTTATACAGAATTGTTCTTCGACTCTTCTAAATTTACCTGTGAAAAATCAATGAGAAATTCTGTTGGAGGCAACACGAATAGAAGGTAGACGAGACATTGCTGTTGCCTTAGATGGTTCATGGCAGAAAAGAGGATACCAGTCCTCAATGGTATTGTTACAGCTACGAGTGTTGATACTGGAAAAGTTATTGACTTTGAAGTGTTTTCGAAACATTGTCGGTGCAAAACTGCATTTAATTCTGTTCATGAACCATCATGTATTGCCAACTATAGTGGAACAAGTGGAGACATGGAAGTGAAAGGCGTAACGGCGATATTTGAAAGATCTGAAGCTCATTATGGCATTCGTTACACAAAATATATGGGCGATGGAGATTCAAGAGGTTTTTCTTCAATACTTGCCCTGAATCTTTATGACACTCAAGTGGAAAAATTAGAGTGCGTTGGACATATTCAAAAGCGTATGGGTCTTTTGAATCTCAAAAGAAAAAACAGAGGAAAAAAATTAAGTGATGGAAGAAGCCTAAGTGGACGACATTTAATTTCCAAAATTCAGAGGTATTATGGTATGACCATTAGAAACAATATCAATGATTTACACAACATGAAAACTGCTATTTGGGCTGTTTATTTCCATCTTTTATCTACAAATGAGAGCCCTCAACATGGATTATGTCCCTCGGGTACAAATTCATGGTGCAAGTTTCAGAAAGCAAAAGCTGAATTTAACGAAAAGCATTATGACCATAAAAAACATACCCATGTGCCATCTTCCCTCATGAATGAAATTAAGCCAATTTTTAGAAATTTAGCTGACCCTAGGTTATTAAAAAAAATCTCTACATGGAAAGAATCAAAACCCCAATGAGTCAGTTAATAATAAAATATGGTCAGTCATTCCAAAATCTACGGTTGTGGAGTTAAAAACTCTAAAATTAGGGTAAAAATTGGAATTGCACAATTCAATATGGGCCATGTAGCCAAATTAATCATTTTAAAACATTGTGGTACTGAACCAGGTTTTAATTGTGTGTCATGCTTTAAAAAATTAGATGCACGTAGGATTCGTGTAGCCCAACGAAAGCATCTTGAGATACAAAAAAAAAAAAGGCTAGATTGCTAAAAATAATGAAAAAAAGAAAATTAGAAGAGTCTTTTGTAGAAGCAGAGAGGGCAAAGAAAATGTTTCATATTTTTCTGGAAAGTATTAAAAAAGGTAAATCGTCAAAAATTACAAATTTTTACTTTAAAGCTTGTTTTCTCAAAATGCAATATTTTTCCTTTTTTGTACCTTTTTCTCAGAAACTAATTAGTGTAGGGTCCTCAAATTTTCAGTAAGTATATTTTCAACATGTTTACACATTTACATGGAGGGGATAAGAAATACCTAGCAAACTTTTTTAGATAACGCCTTTTTAAACTAAATTTTAGGGGGGGGGATTGGACATTTTTTAAAAAATTCATAATTATATCAATTTTTAGTAAAAAGACAAAACCCTCCACTTAAGTTTTATGGATAGTACATATAACCTACTGTAAAAATTTCATCAATGAGGAGCAAGTAGTTTCTGAGAAAAAGGTATATAAACTTACGCAATTTTAACATAGGCTCCTATAGAAAGTGCCGGACCCCCTTAAAACGGACTAAAAAGTATTAAAAAAATTCTTCTTTTCGTTTTTTTTTCCTTCTTTTTTCACATTTTCATGCATTGTCATCCACTTCTGAGCAATGGTCCAAATTTCAAGTCTATATCTCATCGGGAAGTCAGTTTAAAATCAATTACAAAATTCCACCCGGACAGACATATAAGAAAGTGAGTTAATAAAAACATGGTAAATTATTAAGTATCCATCGTATTGTCTCCTTTTAAACGTATTGCTATAATGTTAATTCATATCATCACTTCTAAACGTATTGCTTTATAAAAATAAAAAATATTTAGCAGTTAGAGCATAAATTGTCTTTTTCAATATGCACCAGTCTTTTTTTTTTCTATTTCCATTTTCAGAAAAACTAGACAATTGTTTAAATTATGGTAAGAAATTTTTGTCACACACCCAACCTTCCCTTTCTCACACAAAGAGAGAGAACACATTTCTGTTTGTTTTATTTCTGGAAACCGCAAGTGTATTCGTTTTTTAGGGTTGCACCTTAATCTTTTAGTTGTCAAATCTGGAAATGATATATGGGATTAGTCGCCAAATCTGAAAATGGTATATGCAATAAGTTGCCAAATCTGGAAGTGGTATATGGAATTGTCGCCAAAACTGGATATCGTTATTCCTAATGTCCTGATGAGGACAATGGAACAAAATTACGAAATTATTGCATTGTCATCGGTCCTTGACAAGTGTGCAAAGTTTCGAATTAATCTAACCTTTTAAAGAGGGTAAAAATCGAGTTCCAAGATTCCGTTACGTGCAAGTTAAACTTATAAAAGCGTGTTAAAAAAATGGAAATAAGAAATTAATTCTAATTTTGGTTGTTGTTTTTTTCCCTTCAAAATAGGACCCTCCGGTTTTAATCACTTGTTACAGCGATTTATTAATGAATCGAATGCCTTTTGTAAATCACTTTGCGGAATGGCCTGAAAAGCATGCGTCGCAGCTACTTGTATGGTCGAAATATCCTCAAAATAACACCCTTTCAACTTTATTTTAAGTTTTGGGAATAAGGAGTAGTCATAAGTGAATACAGTTGATAGTTCAACATACAGACATTTTTTGCCCAAAATCGACAATCAATAAGGAATGTGTGACTGATTTCGTTGTCGTGCAACAAACTCTATCTGCTTTCAGTCCAATATTCTGGACGAATGCGATGAATTTTGGCCATCAAACGTTTTAAAACAGCTAAGAAAATGCTGACCTGCAATTGTTTGTCCAGTCGGAAGAAATACTCTGTGGATAATACCTGGATTATAGAAGGATGTAATGAGCATTGTTTTGATTTTGGAATGAACTTTCCTTGATTTTTCAGATCACGGTGAATTTCATGACTTCCATTCCACATTTTGTCACTTTGTTTCAGAATCATATTGAAAATATGATTCTGAACATATTTCCAATACAATAATTCAATACAGGTGAATCACCCGGATTCATCACCTGTTATAATGAACTTCTAGAAGTTTGGATTGTTTTCAGCAGCTGAAATGATAAGTCTGCAATGTGCATTTCTAGTTGCTTTTTCATCAGGGGTTAAAGTGTGTGGAACAAATTTATCACACACTTTCGTTTTACCCAAATCTTCATGCAGGATGGTTGGAATCGTTTCTTTCTTGGGGCTTAAATAGCCTTCCATCAATCTCAGTGACGTACAGTGATCCTTTGCCACGAAATTTCATACTTTCTCAATAGTTTCAGGTGTCTTAGATAAAAGTGGTCTTACACTACGTTGATCATAGTTTATCGTATCTCTTCCACAAAAAACGTTTGTACCACACAAAAACATTTGATCTACTTAAACAACAGTCACCGTAAACTTGTTACATGAGTTAGTATGTTCTCGAAGGATTTTTACCAAGATTTACGTTAAATTTAATCACAGATCTTTTCTCCATCTTAAAAAACCAACATGAAAAAAATTCACTTCTCTGAAATGAATGCTCGTCTTCTCTTAGTTACTTAACTAAATGCGCGTAATTTGTTGACAGTGTGTAAGTAGACCATGGACATTGACACATGCTCATTTACGCTCATGGTGCCATTAGAACCTAGAAACTGCGCTCTGGGGCGAGTCTTAAAACTTATTTGACGCACTTGTAAGAATAATTAATACTTTTCATTTATAATTAATAGTTTCAATTATTTAAGGGATAATAGCCTTTGCTGTTCTATATCTCTCATTATTATCAATCACTCCATTAATAAATACAATTATTTTTATTTTAGATGATATGATGACAAAATTAAGTGGTAAATATTTAAAATTCCATCTTCTCTCGCGATGCTGTGGGGAGGTTAACTGGACGGATAGTGTGGACTGATTTAACTTCAGTTCTAATATTAACTTCATCTCATGTAGCAATGTTCAAAACTACGGTCTTCATCAGAAGTTTTTTAATATAGAGTTAATCTGTCATTAACCAATTTAACAAAACACGCATAATTCTAGCAAATGCAGAAAATTGTACTCATTCAATAACTTCTTTATATCTTTTAGTGAGTTTCTCCATTTATCATTACCATTCATCGAAAATATATGGTATAAAATCTCCTACATTAGAGACAGTAGCAATGAATTAAAATAATTTAATTTTAATTAGAAACGGAAATGAGATAACCTTATTTACTTCCGTTTGTAGTTTTATTGCGCTCCCAGAGACAAAGGGTGAAGAAACTTAGAGCAAAGTGCTGTAAAGATTTCATTTGATCTTATTTTCACTAATATAACATTTTGAAGCTACATGAGGGTTATTAACGACGGGCCTCGGTCAAGTGATGAGGATGGCACCTGAGTTGACACCCCACAATCTAAATTTCCACACTTTTAGCGTCAACCCCTCTATGCTGCAAAACTTCAATGACACCAGTACTCGTACAACATTGATCAAGAGTTCGCTTGTCTACCGCGGGTACCTTACTAGTGAGAAGTTAGTAGGTACGATATTCGATTTTATTTTCGTAAGGAACAAATGGAAAACTGATTTAAGCGAGTTTTGAAATCCTTATGTGCATTAACAAAGTTTTTTGCGTCTTTATATTATGACGTATCACACGCAAATACCATATTTAAAACTGTAGCTGGGGGCGTGTGAAATTAGAGGACCAACTCAGATGTCATCCTCATCATTTTTTTACCAACGTTTATAACTATAAAGTCTATAACCAATAGATCTTATACAACCGTTAGTATGGTATTTAATTAAACAACTCAATGACGTAAATCTTATTATGCAAATTAATCTTGACATCTACTGTCGCATGTCTTGCCATTACATCACCTTCATGATTCATGTATTTCCGTGAAATATTAATACATATGTGTGTTACAAATATTATGAAATAAAACAAAATTTTCCTCAAATTTAGTCATATGAGTAACAAAACTTTTTTATACAAATTTACATAAAACTCCATCTTTTTTTTAAGTAGTCCTACTTTAATTCATCAAGACGTTAAATTATTACAGAATTAATTCAAGGAACCATAGAGCGAATGCCTCTGTGAAATATATATAGCTATATAACACTACAACGCTATTACACTGAATACTAAAAATTCAAAGATCTAAAAAAAACAGACCAATCAAGATAAGGAACAGAAGAAAAATCAATGTAATGCCACGTTTAAATATTAATTTTAGAATTTTGGGAATTTTTTTGTCAAAGTAAGTAATAAATTGAAGCCTTAAACTCATATTTTTGTATCCATATTTAAAATTCTATTCAGCAATGATACTGGAGATAAAGTGGATTTTTTTAATTGATAAATAACAGTTAAAATATTTATATTTATATAAAAAAAATTCCTATTAATTTTTTCCTTAAAATAAAATACAAAACATTTATAATTTTTAAATTGAAAAAAAAAGCATAACATTTTTCCTTATAAGTTTTTTCTCTTCTTCAAAAATCAACCTTTTAGATTCCAAAACTTCTTGCAAAGATAAATTTTACCCTTAAAAAAATCGAAATAAGGTAAGCTTAGAAATCAGGTTGTTTGATATATATTAATTATTAAAACAGGTGTAAATAAAAACTACGCTGATTAAAACTAAGATGAAATACCTTACTAAAGTTCAAGGTGCTGAATACTAAGTTACTATTAAAAGCTGAAATAGGAAACTAACCTCGAAAAATGAAAAACAAATACGAATTGAAAGAATAACTGTTGACCTTCAATCATCACATCTCGAATGATAAATGTGCAGAAGATATGCATTTGAATACAAACTGGATAAATTTGTTAGGTACACACATTTAGTTGCCATAATCTTTTAACGAACAATAAAAATAGAAACTTTGATTTGATTTGATTTTTTTATTAAAATATAGAAATAGTTAAAATGAAAGGTTAAAAAAATAAGATAAAATAAAATCTAAAATAATATTAACATTATTCATTATTCATGGTTAACCGCAAACCAGAAATTAAGAAAAAAACTTAATTTGACTTATTTGATGACCATTTTTACTAGTTCAAAAGTTATCAGCCTTTATTTTATTATGGAAATGATTTAATAGTAGGAATATGTTATTAAATAAATAAATAAAACAAAACCTCTATAAAATTGAATAATTCTAGAGGCTTTGATATTCACGTATACTCTTTTCTATGATTGAATTTTTTGAAAAATAATTTCATTTATGGTTATCAGTTTTCGCTGCAAAACTACCATACATTAGTTAAAAATCATTGCAATTGACCGACACAGTCAAGTGCATTGATTTGGCTGGCAACTATTACATAAATGTAAAACACAATTAACTCATTCACTGCTAGATAAATTAAGAGCATCTTGCCCCGGGTGCCAAGGTTTTATTTTAAAGAGAACATGGAATTTTACAAAATATAATAAAGTTAAGTTATTGATATAATATTGTAAAGCATTTACAGTAATTTTTATTTAAAAAAAACTTACGAGATAACTCGTAGACTGGCGTCCCTAAATAAGATTCCTACGCTGAGTACCAATTACGAGTTATCTCGTATAGTAGTTTTTTTTTTCAATAAAAATCTTCATAAACAAATATTTTATTTACCTTTTGTTTGATTTTACAAGCTTGTCGCGCGCCTAATTTAATCTGGCAACAGTCAGAGGGGGAATGTTATTTTAGATTTTTATACAGACGAGTGATGATCCCCGCTAGAAAAAACCTATAAGGTAATGGTAGTTATAAAGAGTTGTAAAATAATGAAAATTAACTCATAAGTGATAATTAGCAGATCACAGGAAAACCATCTGTTGATGTAAGAAAATCGCTCTACCCTACTTCGAAATCTTCTTGCAGAATGCATACAAGTTCTATAACCAAAGAAATCGAGGGAATAAAAAGATGAGGATGCGTCAATTTAGGGAATCAGTTATGCATTTATTTGGTGGCAACGGCAGCAATGCAGGAGAAAGAATGAACTATAATACAAATTCAACTGTGTATGATTTTCATTACTTAGAGTATCTTCCCCCCGCAGAAAAAAAAGGATGCCTACAAAGCCATGTCAAAAGTGTGCAAAGCAAAAAAAAAAAACATATGGAGATTAGGTATTTTTGTCCAGTGTGGTCCCAACAACCCAGCACTTTACATTGATCTTGCTTTCAAGTTCATCATACACAGCAACAACAATAAAAAATATTTGTATTCAATTTTCGGTATACATTCATATATATATATATTATATATATAATATATATATATATATATATGATTATTATACTCTAATCAAATTGCCCAAGTTATAATTTTAATAATAAAAATTGATAACTAATTTTTTGTACTATATGAATATTTCATTCATCCTTTCTAACTAACTCAAATGGAAATATATAATCAATCTAAAATTTCAGCTCAAACTACGAGATATCTCGTAGCCGACAGTTTTAGTACATACGCTTACTACGAGATATCTCGTAGTTAGCAGTGAATGGGCTAAATGATGAAGATCACCATATGAAACATGAAACACTCCTCATAAAAAATTTTCTATATAAACCAGATACTCTTTTATTGAGAACCCACTGTGGAAAGATGCTTATATCAAGACTCTAAGTCCTCACGCTGGTGTGGAAGTGGGTGTGTTAGTTAGTGTCCTGTGCTCTTCCCCTGACCGTCGCTTAAAATTTCGAAGTCTGTCGTAAATAATCCTCATGTTGCTTCGAAGTACGGTGTTGACAAGCAATCAATCCGTCATATTCAACTCGTCCCTATTCCACGAGAAAACCTAAAGAGTGAAGGCTGCTTCACACATTAAATCAGTGATTCCCAATGTGGTCTATATAGACCCCCAAGGGTCTATGACAGCATGCAGGGGGTCCACGTCAGCGAAAAAATAATTTGTGGGTTCATGAGGTGTAAATGGGAGTCTGCGATAGTGACTCTCATTAAACCAGATCGTGACTTTAATTTTAAAAGAAAATTTAATTAAGTGGAAACCAGATTTACCTGTTTAACAAATTTATTTACTAAATTTAATGAAGTTATTTTGCAGTTACAAGGACCATCATTTCGGCGTTTCTTGCCATAATAAAGCTAAGAAGTTTAATATTGTACGTCCCGAATTCCCCCCCCCCCAGTTTCTCAATTTGTCACACACAATCTGCCAGGAAAAGGACGTTTTAACCTACGTTCAACATTTAAATGCCCTTTATTCATATTTTGAAACTAGGTTTGAGAATGCTTTGACTAATACGAGTATACATATATGGTAATACCACAGTAGGTAATTAATTAATATAGTCACATTGAAAGAAAAAAAAACAAATGTCATATTACAAAAGGAACTGATCGCAATAGGCACGAATAAGATTTTAAAGTAAAATTTAGAAACGGATATCAGCAATTTGAAAAGCACCTGAATGGATGAAGCACCAGATTTATCTCTCCCATTAAAAGCTTTTATTTTTTGCTCAGTTACTTTATGTAACAGTTATTTAAGTATTAATTAAATTTTAATTTAATTAATTAACATGCATGTCTTGGGTTTTAAACACTATACTTCACTACAGTTAGAAATTTAAATCTTTTGAAGTAAGTAAGCTCTATACCAGCTGTCAAAAAGACATTTAAGTTGATAAATTTGCAAAAATCCATTATTAGGTAAGTAGGGGTCTACCCAAAACCGAAAAACATGGTAAGGGGTCTATGAGACAAAAAAGTTTGGGAACTTCTGCATATTAAATGGTTCTTGTCTTTAAAATTATCACATCATGTGGCGCAGAAACTGGAGAAGTGAAACACTAGCTCAATGTCATTCTCCTTGTTTGACAGTTACAGAATCATGAAATCACTCATGTATTTTTAGATCAACGTTAGTTCAAATCACAATATTATCATTTATCGCGACACTGCAGAACTTTTATCTAGATGTAATTTATTCGGCTTTATTAGTATTATCTTCCTTTCAGTTGTTTGTTTATTAACGTCGCACTCTGAAGCAAAACGAGGATTATTTGCGACGGGCCTTGTAATTTTAAACCACAGTCAAGAGACAAGGACGACCACATGAGCTAACATCTTACTACCCAAACTTCCATATCACGCTATATACGGACTTAGAGCCTCGACAGATTTAACATGTATTAATATCGCTAGGTGGCGCAAGTCTAGTTGAATCAGAAATCGAAAGCTAACCAGGAGTTAACGATCGTGACAGAACTTGGCTCTTCTTTCAAATAGATAAGAAACATGACATCGATAGATATGGAATAGATTCAATGAAAAATTAAGGAAATTCTAATAAAAGCACAGTATGCAATTTTAAAAATTCGTTTTCCTGTTGCTTTTGTATTCTGTGTGATTTATCTTTAATTTGTTAATATATTTCTGATGCATTACTCTTTATTCGTCAATTGATTTATTCCTATAATTTATAAAGAAGTCGCAATATATGTGTTTCTGTTTTGATTAAAATTACTGAAGTCTTATACCAAAATCAAAGGGAAAATAATAAAAAACAAGAAAAATATAAGAGAATTATAAGAAAAACTCAATGTGGATTTATATTAGATTGAGGCAAATATCGTCGTTTTAAATTATGAGGGTTTCCTATATCTAAAAAAGACATACTAAATCTAACATGACTTCAAAGTATCTAACGGTGGGTTTGATTGATTGATTGATTTTATTAACACTGCTTTTTGAAGCCCCAAGGGGGCTATTGGTCGATATCATAAATGTGAACCAAGGTCAAATGACGAGGAGGACAACCAAGCTGACTCTCCTCTCCAACTTTCCACAACATGTCAACATGAAGACTTTGAGACTTAAACAGATATAATGGGCATCAGCCCCTTTGTATAGCGGGTATTTATCCCGCTGCGGTAGAAGTGGGATTGAAAAAGGGGTTTGTGGAAAGGGGGGGGGGGTGAAAAGCTCGCCGAAAATAATCTACATCTTATGATTGTTGCTTAGAAACAAGAAGGGTTTTTGATTTTGTTTTGTTGATGTCACAATTGATTAATTCCTGCTGTTTCAACTCCTTAAGTGGTTTGCGTAAGTGGTACGGGCTGTTACCGAAAATTGACCGCAACTGATTTGCCCATACCTGTACGGGCACTCACTGATTTTTTCTTTCTTTCTTTGATTTGCGCTTATTTTTAATTCTTATGGTGTATTATTTAGTACTAGTATTTTGAAAAGATGATGTAGTTTGTTTTTAGTACTAAAATGCTTTTCGTCCGGCATTTTTTTTTAATGAAATCAGAAACTAGAATGGTGTTTAGCAGTGGCGCGCACAGGGGGGGGGGGGGAGGTCCTCGGGTCCAGACCCCTATAGCCCTAGATTTTTTTTCGATTGATTATAATCCTATGTATGTAAAATTTAATTATTTGTTATTAAAAACTAATTTTATTAATTAACGCTAATTATTCATTCAATAATTATTTTTTATTGTTTTTTTCTTCCGAAAATCGACAAAATCAAAACAATACGTTGGGCGGCGTATTGGAGCACGATACGAGAATAGTGGACTTTGGACCCTCTTCCCCTTGAAAAACTCCTGTGTGCGCTACTGGAGTTTAGTTATAAACAGTAAAAAATGTGCCTTTTTCTTAAAGCATTTTGGGTTTAAAAAAAATGACCGCTTAAGGGGTTAAAAGAGAAAAAATGAATACTTGGAAGTAACCAAAAGACGACTGACTTCTGGGGAGAAATATGAAGAGATAAGAAATATATATATAATATATATAAGAAATGTGATACACATGCATAAATTTATTTCAATTTGAACTTCTAAAAGCATTTATTTTATATATGAAGAGAATATAAGAAATCTTTACTAGTTTGCACATATTTTTAACAAACAGATGTCAAATTTTTAAATGTAAAGCAGTAAAAAATTTGTGAAGTATTTAAACTTTTATATTCAGTTGAGATCAGGCATAAAAGAAATCACCTTGTTTTTGAAAAATATCCACATAGCCATTTATTCAAATTTTATTTTAGAATTTTATTAATATACTGACAGTTGCGAAAAAAATTAAATTTTAGAGCATTTAGAATTTTTGAAACGCATACCTTTTTTTTAATTAAAGCAACATATTTTAGCGGCAAAGTGTCTATGCTAAACTAAAATTGAAGTAAATGAAGAATTCGCTTTTAAAACTATAGTTTAAAAACACATGGCATTAGTATGGAATCTATAAGCAACTATTTTGCCGTTATTCTTTTATCAGAGTGTGTGCTTTTTTATTACTTTTTCGTGTTTTTAATTTGATTGTAAATACTATTCGCGAATATTTTGTTAACAGATCAGACTAGAACGATTTTTTAAGTAAAAATATTCAAGCTTTGCAATTTCCTTTGAATTTTCACAAATGTATGAAAACTTTTATGTATAACCTTGTTAAGCACTTAAAATAAGTCCTATATTTTTTTAAAATTCTTTTTTCTGATTTAGAACCTGTTTTACCTGTATGAAATTTGAATCTGAAATATATGATTTTAAAATGTTAGGAAAAAACGCGAATTTTTCGTTCGAAGTTTACGAAAACGATAACGCGCAATTGCGAACGCCGTATGTGATCTACTTCACTGGGAAGTCAAGTTCTAGGTTCGTCTTCATTCTTTCCGAATCCACTCGGATATGGTTGATCAAAAGGGGGCGTTCCAGATCACGTCAATCATCCACCTCATCTACTACAACTGAGTCACGCACTTGTCTTACATTGGCTGTTTCACGCATGACGATTACAGATTGCAGACCAATGGCAGAGCTCTCGCTTCTTGGATCTCGAATCTCCACAGACGCGAGGAAATGATTGTGATTTGGAGGCATTTTTAGAAAATGGTTGGCCGTTAAAAAGAAGTCTTAGATCCGAAAGGTTAAGTGGAGGTCAAAAATAAACGTTCAACATTAAGCAGATGATCGTATTTCCGCAAGTAAATTTCTAGTGGGGAAATAAATTTATTTACCTGACGTCTGAAGTTGTTCTGTTTGACCGATGAAATATTTGTTAGTGTGTGTTCAGAATGCTAAAGGGTAGAAAAATTTTAAAAGTTGTATTAATTTCGTGGCTTATATAAAGATGAAACCGGAATTGTAGTAAAGTGCACAATTCATTGTTTTATTTGCTTTTAACGCTGTAAAGAAATAAAAATATTTAATTATAATCTTGACCCGATAATTCAGTTCTCTTAAGAATTAATGCTGCTTAAAGTATAACTTCAGTTCAACGTCGTGTTATGAATTTTAAAACAATATTAGTTTTAGTATTTAATCGTATTAAAATATTAAAAAGTATATAAGTTTTAAAGTTCGTGACAAAAATAGGTAGCATTTATTTTATTTAAAATATCTGTAGAATCAAATAATAAATTGTTTGAGTAATATGCATTCATTCATATGCTTTGTAAAAAAAATTGATATGCATACATTTTATTCGAGCAAATAATAAATAAATAACAAATAAAGATAAATAACTAATAATGAAGAATAAATTAAATTTCGTTTTGTAATTCACAGATCACTTCAAAATCACCTTAAAATTCTTATGTGGTTAAGATAATTAAGCCTTATATGCTCAATAACTATTAATCTACATTTTATTTGGAACTATAGCATTTTATTTTAAATTGAAGCATTTGTTTGTAAATAAACTAAATGTACGTTAGAATAGTAATCCTGCAATTTGTGGTAATTTTTTAAAAAATTAATCAAGTTTCTAATAAGGTTTAATAAAGCATGTTATGCATACTTATTACGATTTTTTTCGAATACTATTTTTTTTTTATTTTGTAGTTAAAAAATATATTTTTAAGGTTTTGGAAAGCAAAATAAAATTTTAAATAATTAAGTGAAATACGTAAGAAATGAACATGTATAGGGATTATATACCGAAGACATCAAATAAAATAAAGTAATGTTAAAAACATCTAGTGTTATATGAAATACATTTCATCGAAACATGTCAGAATATGTATATACATAATCAATACCAAATTTTAAAAGAATGCAAACTATAATAGTTTTATAAAACGTATATTTTTCATAAATCTAAAGAAAACAAAATGCGAAAATATTTTTATGGTAGATTTCTAATTCTAAGAATATCTCGCGGTAAACTGTCATTTACTAAAAAGATTTAAGAATACAGAGATATCAACTGAAAATAAATCTAAAGAAAGTACATTCAAAACGGATTGATAACATAATTTACATTTTAACAGCATGAAAATAGCCTTTTTTCAGGTTACAGTTATTATTTTTGTGGAATATGGAGCAACAAAGGCTATTATCCCCTTTTTTTCAGCTTAGATATGTTATAAATAGAAAACATTTTTTTAAAATTCATCCAATATAAGGAAATTCGTTGATAAGTTTCAGAGAATTTATTAATTTTTCAAAAGTATACTTTTTATATAGCTTATAAAAGTAATATAAAGCTTATATGTATATATATAGCTTATAAATGTTATAAATATTGAGAAATAATTACATACGATTTCCGTACATGTTATTTACTGTATAAAGTCAATTCAACTTAAGCAGCAATACATTTTCTGAAAAAGATCAACCTTTTAAATTGGTCGGTCACCACTAATCCGTGGTTATGTATAAGCTTCAGTTTCTACTATAAAAATAGCACGATTGCGATAGACAAGTGATCAATGTCGTGAACTCGTGGCCGGTTGTGTCGAATCACGGTTTCGAAACCTAGTGCAACTGAGGACCCGCCGCATAGAGAAACTGATACACATTAAATCTTTCGTGTTTCAAAGCCCTCCTGTTGGTGTGGTGTTGAAGTTGGAGAGGGGTGTCATCCTCGTCTCTTGGCTGTGGTTCAAAATTATGTAGTCCATCGCCAATAGCCCTGTAGTTGCTTCAGAAAGGGACGTAAATTAAAATCAAATCAAATCCGTTAAAAATCCGTCTTGAAGAACAATAAATCCTTTTTATAGGTTAAAAGAGCTAAACCTAAAAAAAAACTCTCTCTTAGTTGGAGGAGTGGAAGGTACCAGTTATGTTGTTTCCTTTGTTGTTTGATCGTCGTTCGAAATTGCGAGGTTCGTCGCCAGTGGCGTACACGAAAGGGGGGAGAAACCCCCCAAAGCCCTTGATTTTTTTTGGTTGATTATAATCTTATGCTGCCCATCCGGTTCAGTGGTTAGTGACGCTGATTGCGGTGCCGTAGGGCCAGGGTTCGAATTCTGAAAAAGACATGGATGTTTGTATTGTAATCCTTCATGACTTTAAATTCCTTCGTAGTGTGTGCTTCATGCTTACTTCTGTAAGCCCCCGTGTGATATTTTGTGGTACACGGGGATTTCTAAATGTTCTAAATATATATATATATATATATATATATATAATCCTATGAATATATAGTACGTAAAATTTAAGTATCTGCTATTAATAATTAATTTTATTAATTAATGCTAATTATTAATTCACTAATTTATTTTTTATTGTTTTTTACTCCCGACAATCGACAAAATCAAAAGAATATGTTTGACAGCGCATTGCGTTATGATATAAGAGTGGTGGACTTTCGACCCTGGACCCCTTGAAAAATTCCTGTGTGTGTATGCCACTGTTCGCCGCCGCTAACTCAATTACAGCTTTTTGTATACGGTGTTTATTCACGAACACAGTAGCCTTGTTAAAACTATTATGAAATCCTTTGAATTGTGTCGGTGTTTGTCGGTGAAATAAAATATGTGTGCATTAACTAAGAATAACGCAATGCTGATCGATTAAGTAATGTAAGAACGTTGATGACTTTGAATAAATTTTCTTTTACAAAGAAATGTCTAAATAATATATAATTAGTTTTAACCCCTCCCGTTTTTGTAATAGTTTGAAAACTGAATAACATTAACAGTCATTACCTATTTCCTTAACTTCAGTTTAACAACATTCTGAAAAGAACAAAAATAGTTACGGCTACGAGGTGAAATTAAACATTTACATATTTTTATAAAATAATCGTTTTCACGCGTTTGAAATTTGACAACGTGAAGTGAAATTTCGAATACGTAGGATTTTTAATGAGTTACTAATTAAGCGTGAAAAAAATCCATTCGATACAATTTAATAATTTGTAACGCTTCTGGAACGAATTTTGGGGATTAAATAAGCGATAAAGCATAAAATCATAATTGCTTTTAAAGTTTAATCTTTCAAGAACTTTCCTACGAATACTATGATGCATTTTGAATACTTTTTAAAACAACGCATTTGTTATAATTTAAATTTTATGGAAATTTTAAATACGTATACATTTACGTCAAAACCTATCTAAAAATTATTTTGAGTTATATTGGAAATACTTATATAATAAAAGGAATAAAAACCTACATAAATTTACCTGTTACCTTCCGCTCATTCAAAACTAAGGTAATAAGCTTGCGTCGTAAATGATTCGATTTTTGATTTACGTCGCCCTCTGAACCTACACAAAGGCTTTTTGCAACGGACTTCGTAATATTAAACCACGGTCAAATGACGTGGAGTTGTAAATGATTCAGAAATTATTGAAGAATATTGGTTTGTGTTTCTTAATTATTAATGCAAGAAAACTGTACAATATGAAACAAATTTCATCATTCTCACCCATAGATAGATGGGGAAAAAATCGAAGTATTATTTAATATCTACCTTTACAGAATTCCACATCTCACTAAATGAGAAGTTTAAATGACTATACAGTCAAACTTCTATATAAAGAAACTCTATTTACGAATTTCTCTATTTTGTGAACTTTTCCCCGAACCAAAAACATTTTACTCCTTTCTTTGTAAAATAACTCCAAATAGCGAAATTAATTTTCTATTTAACGAACTTTGTCCTTAGTAATTCGATTTTCTTCTGCGTATTTTCAAATTATTCTCTCTTTTAGCTCATTTTAGGGTGATCAATGACCTTGTACTGGTTTTACAAGGTGCCTAATTCACCTAGAGCAATTAAAAATTTTAATTTAATTTAATTAATTAAATTTAATTTAATTTAATTAAATTTAATTTAATTAAATTAAATTTAAGGACGCATGTAGTATAGTGTATGCTTAAAATTACTAGTTATAAAATAATGTACGCTTATAATTACTCGTAGGCTTACAATTAGAAAATGTTTTTAAAAAATTTATTATTTTAATATAAAAAATTGTTTTTTAAAGTTAAAATTAGTGTATTTCTGGATATCTATACCAACGCAGGCTGTCGGTATAGTATTTTCTATATTCCCCTCATGTGAAACTAATGTGAAATCTGAGAAAATCTGCTTTACATAAGAAATTCGAAACGTGGACAAATATTGAAAATATGGGATTGTTATAAAATGGACATTTGATAACGTATTAAATATTCATAATTATATTGTTTGACATTCATTAAAGAGCAATTAAACAAATTGAAAAAAAAAGCATTCCTAAATGAAAACTGAAACTAATGAAGTACAAAATATAAGCCCTGCTTTTGTGAAACAAATTAAAAGTAAGAATTCTTGACTAAAATAGAAAATTAATGAGAATTTTTAGTTATAAAACATAAAATGTTTTAAAGGAAAATTCCCTCATTTACGACGGTTTTAATTGATAATATAAGGAGCATAATTCCTTTTTAAATCTCTTTCTATACTAATTAAGATACAATGGGAGGGAAAGGAGGTATGTATCGCACACGCTTATTTTAATTGCATTTTTCTTAAATTTTTTTTTCTTCATGGTAACTGTTCTGTGGTTTCAGTGGTAAAACTTTTTGCCATTCTGCATCTAAATGCTTATGATAATTTTTTTCCCTAGCACACAAGTCAAATACATTTAATAAAACTATATTTTCCTTCTACTTTTCATATACAGGAGAAATATTTAGACATTTTTATATTAAAATCTATTTCCAGATTTTTCCTTTAATGTAGGAAAAATTTTATTTTTTCATTTGTTGGGGTAAATTAATGTGGATAGCTTAATTTTACTAGTAAATCAATAAAGTACTTTATCGTAATCTTAATCTAACGTCTAATTAATATCTCATTAATAAGAAGCAGATCTATCCTCCTATAAATATGATATCCCTTTTCACACTAAAATCTTTTTCTCTCTCGACAAGAATTTTTCTTCTCACAAACAAGCTATATAATTGTATTAATTCAATAACTGTATAGTTCAATAAGTATTCAAACTTTCTGACTTTATTTTAGTAAAGAATTTTTCATAAGAATATTTAAGAACCAAATTCCACTTAAATACACATTCAAGCATTAAATTCTTAAAGAATAGAGAATGGCAGATCACATAACCAAAACGAAATGGAGTAGGCCATTAATATGTATAACTGCGTTTGATTCGAAAGGAAAATGATATGCATATTATAGTCTGATATATCAAATAAATCACTTAGTAGCCTTTCAGGGCATTCTATGAAGTCTATTTAAATGTTAATCGTTATGTAAATGCTAAATAATTGATCTAAGAAATGAATAACTATATATATTTTACTGTTCTTTTTTTTTTTATTGAAAAATAACAATAAAAATTCAAAGAGAATACCAATCAATACGTAAGATAAGATTTCCAATTGACAGCTGTTTCTATGGAAGAAGTCAGTGCCTTTAGACCTGTCTTTTCTCGCCCACTTTCCGGCCTTCTGAAACAATTTACATTTCTTCATAACTTTATGATTCATTTTTTTTGCTGTGACGCCGCACTTTGGGTAAATACAACCCATTGTAATTAAAAGTTTTTATTATTGTGACACATAAAAAGAATTGACTATCTGCTATTTATTAAGATGTTAACTGTAAGAACTCTTGCAATTGGTTTGAAGTGATCTATATATACAGTCTAACCTCTATATAACGAACTTCTGTTAAGGAACTTTATTTTGCGAACTTTTTTCCGGAATCAAGAACATTTTACTATTTTATTCGTAAAATAACTTACAAATAAAGAAGTACATTTTCTATTTAATGAACTTTTTCTCTGTAATTCGATTTTTTTTCTCCCTATTTTTTAAAAATAGTTCAAGAAATTTTTCAAATTATTCTCTCTTTTAGATATTTTATGGTGATCATTGACCTTGATCTAGTTTTACAAGGTGCCTAACTCCCCTAGAGTTAAGAAATGGGCATAATTTTTGAAATAAAATAATTAAATATAAATAACAGATTTTTTTTTCAGTAATTAATTTTTTTTTTGGACTTATGTAGACGTATGCTTAAAATTACTGGTTATAAAATGATGCACGTTTAAAATTACTCGAAGTCTTAAAATTAGAAAATATCTGTTAAAAAAGTTCATTAATTTTAATATAAAATTATTTTTTAAAGTTGAAAAAATACAGTGCATTCCTAGACAGTGTTTTTCTCCCTTGTTTTCTTTGGAGATTTCTTTTTGATGGGTAAGATATATAAAATGAATAGATAATTTTCAAAAAAAGTGTGAATAATTACTTTCTTAAATTATAAATAGTGTTTATGAATTTAAAATTTGTTTTATGTGGTTTTTAATGTATATTTTTTGGTTTTTTTTTGTTTAACATTTATAAACCTGTGCACCACGCAATGTATAACACGGGGGCATACAACACAGACAGAAGAAAGGATTACAACACAAACATCCATGCCTTCTCCGGGATTCGAACCCAGTCCCTACGGCACCGCAGTCAGCTTCACTGATTTAAGGTACCTATATTAAAAGATGAATCTCAATTTAACGAATTTTCCATATAACGAACTTTTTTTCGGGAATCAGCATCTTCGTTAATAAGAGGTCCGACTGTGTATGTATATATATATATATATATGTATGCAGAGTGGCGCACACAGGAATTTCTCAAGGGTAGGGTCGAGGGTCAAAAATCCACCATTCTCGTATCATACCCCAATGCACTGCCAAACATATTCTTTTGATTTTGCCAATTATCGGGAACAAAAACAATAAAAAAATAAATTATTGAAAAAGTAATTAGCATCAATTTATAAAATAAATAATAAATAACAAGTATTTAATTAAATTACGTACTATATACATACGAGTAGGATTAAAAACCATCGAAAAAAAACCATGAGTAATGAGGATGTTCGGCTCCCCTGGATCCCCCCCTTGTGTGCGCCACTTTTAATATACATAAAATTTTATTCTAAATTTAAATTGTTTTTTATACTCATTTAATATCCAATAATCATTCAGAGTCAGTGACGCACACAAAGGGGGGGGAGGTCATCGGGTCCGCCCCCCCAATGCCCTTGATTTTTTCGATTGATTATTATCATATGTATATAATACGTAAAATTTAATTATGTATTTAGTTATTAATAATTAATTTTGTTAATTAATGCTAATTATTTTTTCAATAGTTAATTTTTTACTATTTTCTGTTTTCGAAACTCGAAAAAATCAGAAGAAAATGTTGGGTGGCGTATTGAAACATGATACGATAGTGGTGGACTTCCATCCCTGGATCCCTCACCCCCTGAAAAATTCCTTTGTACGCTACTGTTTAGTGTAATTTATTTATATAAATATATTAATGGTTACTTAATTTCGATTAACAAAACCTGCATTGGTAAAACAAATCTTGTGATATATATAAATGAGTTAGGCTAGTGAGATAGATAAACGTTTTAGAAATGCACCAAACCCCTCCCCCTTTTTTGGGGGGGGGCAATGTAATTTAATTTAAAAGGCGGAGGTGGACCGTAGTTTGCCCATCACAGGGTCGAATAAGGAGGGTGTGAATAATTTTGAACTAGTTGAATTTTACGTACAGCGTTTTTCAACATTCTATGGAACAACTTTTCTCAAAATCGAGGTTCCAGTATGCGATTCTGGAATCAGAGAATTTGTGAGAAGTTACTTCGAAAAAAATAAAACCTAATATTTGTATTTTATTACCCCCCCTCCCAAAATTCCGCACTATTTCAAATGAAAAATGGGTGTTATTGCATCTTAAATTTAAATAAAGTTCAATTTTTTTTCACACACAGTGTCATTCTCTATATTGGTAAGCGATATGGGTATGCTTTTTGCATTATTATTAAATTTAATTTCAAAACGGGCATAGGACTCTCCCCCCCCCCTCCAATGTGTTAAGCATTTTAACACCTTCAAATATAGTTATATTAAAATATTATGAATCCCCCCCCCAAGTGTATCACATACTGTTGAAAATAATTCACGTTGACCCCAAAGCTCATAAAATATCTTATAATTTCCCAATTATAAAATGTTCTGAAAATTATAGATCGTAAGAAACGAAAAATTACGCGCATGCATATTAAATTGTCTATTTAATCTAAAATTTTGGAGTACAACCTAGTGGCATGCGGGTCATAGGTTGAAAAACGCTGTTCTGTTCTATAACTTAGATTCTGGTAGAATAAAAATTGTAACTTTACAATTTGCCATTTGCAAAGCCATTACTAAAATTATTTGGCGACGTTATGATCGTGGTAGCCCTATGGTTCTGGTCACTAGCGGCAGGCGATGTTTCTAAAGAGTTTTGAGTTCAAATCTGGTATCGTTAAAGATCTGTCATGTTGAAAGGTGGAAGAACGTTATCTCTGTCGAGGCTTAAAGTTCTTACGTTGGCGTGGAGTGGAATTTTGGAGAACGGGATAGCATGATTCAAAGTTATTTCCCAATAGTCCTCATGTAGCTTCGAAACGGACGTTAACAAACAATTAAATTGAACTCAGTGGCGCAACAGCCCATGAGGGTCAAGGCCTACTGTGCCCATCTCAGAATATGTGACCATTGGGCGCTGAGGTGCATGAGCAGATGTCTCTATCAGGTGGTCAATCTGAAGTGACCTCCCCCCCCCCAGTGTTTAGTCCCCAAGCAAGCTTGGTACTCATTTATCAACCCACTGAAGGGATGAAAGCCTGAATCGACCTTGCCTAGCCCGAGGATAGAATTCCGGACTTGTGGTGTAGGAGCGCAATCCCCTAGCACTCGGCCACTGGGCCTCAACAAACAATTAGACCATGTAAATTTAAGAAAGGGAAAAGCTTACTCTCTATTTTCATAAAACCACAAACTATTTTTTAAAGATTTTTCTATGATACCAACACAATCTAGAGAGGAACTTAATCAAGGACATATAAAGAGAATGAGATATACAACTATTTCTGTATATTCAATTAAATACTCTTACTTCATAATAGGGTAAGTCAGAAGGCTAGTGGTTTTTTTTTAATATGGATTTGGTAAAAATGCGCTGATATTATGAAGGAAAATGGATTTACTACGAAAAACGCAACTTATAAAAATAAAAAATCTTATCAAGTTAAAAATTCAAATTTTGAAAATTTAAACACAGCTTGTCTGATTGATTGTTTGATAGCAGCACCCTTCAAAATTACACGAGAGCTGAAGGCGACAAACCTCGTAATTGAGATCCAGTGTTGAGGATGACACTTGAGATAACACTCTGCTGTTCAAACTTCTACACCCCACCTACGTGAGGACTTTGAGCCTCTATAAAATTAACATGCATAAACAACTTCTACACGATAAGTCTTTAATGGGTCTGCAAATGCGATGCAAAGGGTTTCCGAAAATCTAGCATAACTAAAATAAGGAAGAATATGTTTTCCTCCTTTCTCTTATTTATCTTATTCACTTTTAATATAAGGAAATATTTTGTACTAGGTAGATAGAAGAGTTTTTCTGAATTTTTATACCAAATAAATCAATTAAAATCAAGAGCGTACAGCGCATTTTAATTTTAAAATATGTTTTTGAAATTACGCAAAACAAAACAAAGGAACCCAATATAAAAACTAGCTCACCAAAAAAACAAAGAAAAAAATAGATTTTGTTCCCTTCTGCGTAATCTAGAATTCTGAATTTAATTTATTTCGTTATTTTAAACTATGGTAATCTGAAGAGGGTATAATCTGAGCTATATATATAATATCTCTCTTTCCTAACTTCCACTCCAAGTGAGGACTTTGAAGTTCCTTTCTATTTGATATGCAAGAACTTTTACTATTATCCTCGATGGATATTTCGAGGTATCAAGACCCACACATGTTGCTGGATTTGAATAGTTCGGACCATAAAGTTAGAAACCGCAATTACTCAATTAATAACCCCCTGAATTTTAAAAATATAATCAAACCAACAAAAAGAATTCTTTAAAAACTATATTTCGACATCTGTTACACTTAAAATGAGGAAAGTAAATGAAAAAACAGCATTGTTGTTCTTTTAAGGAGCTTAGCTGCAAATGTTTTGAAACAATAATATGTATATATGAAACACGTGTGTTAAATACTGCTTATAAGAAAAATGTATTTGATGTATATAGAATGACCGCGGTTGTCGAGTTGTTATGGCATTGAAGTAGGGGGTTCTTTCGGTAGACTCTGGTGGATTTCTCCCTTAATTCCTTAAGAACCCATGTTATAGCAAGGTTCATGCTAGTTATAACTCTAGAGGCTCAGAGTCCTCACGTCCATGTGGTGTGGAAGTTAGGCAAGTCGGGTACCAGCTCAGATACCGTACTCAGTAGCGCACACAAAATTTTTTCAAAGGGGAGTCCGTGGTCGAAAGTTCCCCAACTCGTATCATACCTCAAGACAACACCTATTGATTCGGCTGATTTTGTTAACAAAAAACATTAAAAAATAAATTATTGAATTAATAATTAGCATTAATTAATAAAATAATTTGTTAATTACAAGTACTTAATTAAAAATTTTACGTTATATATAAATAGGATTATCACCAATCGAAAAAAACTCAAGGGTTTTGGGGGGTGTCCGGACCCCCTTGTGTGCGCCACTGACCGTACTCATCACTTAAGCGTCGTATGTCCCTGCACTACTTCTAAATATGATATTAATAAGCGATCGCTCAGCGTATGCTGTAATACTAAACTTAAAAAATAAGACTTTTTTAAAAAAAATACTTATTTTTGTTTTGTTTTTTTAAAATATTTTTGTGTGTAGTTTTATATTAGAACTTGTCATTTTATATAGCCCAATTGCTGTATAACAGGGATGGCCAACCCGTGGCACATGCGCCACAATGTGGCATGATGGAGTTATAACAGTGGCACGCGGAACTTTATTCAAATAAGCTTAACTAATTGAATTTCAATAGAAAATTATAATTTTGGAAATACTCTTTATTGTTGTGTGCACTTGACTTTCAAAAGAAAGAGCACTCGCGAGATTTTGGAATTTGCTGGAGCTTGTCTTAAAGAACCTGGAAGAAATTTTAAAAAATAATTAAAAAGAACTGCCAAGTGAGTACTTGCTACTCAAAAATGAAGATTGACAATGGAATTCAGCTTTTCTTGCCGATATTTTATGAGCAGTTAAATAATTCACGTTTGATACTACAGGGAAACGATTGTATTTTTACTACCCTAGTTGGCATATATCTCTTTTGCGAATAAATTTTTGCTTTTGCAAAAAAGATTCTCATTTCCCATTAATGAAGGAACTGCCAAAGTAAGTCATGCTTCAAAAGATGATAGATTTAAAAATTCAATGTCTATTTTGCAGGATTCACTCAGTGCTTGGTTTGATGATTTTTGAATCAAATATATCTCTCAAAATTAACCGATATGCGCTTGAAACATTTTACTTTCTTAGCATCTTCAAGAGAAAAGAGAGAACTAAGATTACTCGGTAAAAAAAAGAACACAAACTCAAAAACGACATTAAGCAAGTACTGACTGTTTAATAATTATTTAAAATTAAATGTTTCACTCTACTCATTTTTATTTTATACTTAACCTGACTGATTAAACCGGTAAAAAGTTTATTAACTATAAAACCTAAATTTGTTTGTTTGTTTTTTGGTCTTATTTATTATATTATTTTTAAATTTCCACGATTTAGATTTGCGTAAGAAAATGCTATTTGTGTAAAATTCCCATAATAAGACTATAAGTAACCTTTTTTCAGCTTTCCATATTTTCTTATTTGGAAGTGGCACGCATGATTTTTTTAATCAAATAGTGGCACTCGTCCCAAATAGATTGACCACCCCTGATGTATAATCTACAATTGATACCTAATTGTTGCATAATTGTTTGATTAACAATTGTTGCGCAATTAGAGACTTATTAACTGTTGCGCAATTAGAGACTAAATCGAATATCATGTGTTTAATTTCTTATTTAACTTATAATAAAAGAACTCTCTCTTTCAGCATTTCACTAAAAATTATACGAATCGAATGGAATTCTTGCCCAAATGCTATACTAGTGGATAACAAAAGTCGCCACATATTGCCAGAAACTACAATGAGATGAAATTGAAATGAATATCTGTTATCTGTATGTTATATATGCAATATAATGATAATATTCACAAAATTAAATATTTCTCCAAAACTCGCAAGTAGAAATCAAGATCTAACAAACAACAGGAAAAAGTCATGCAACAAAAATCATAAGATAATGGATGAAATAAATGATGATTCTCCAGTGCTTCGCATTTGCTTCTCCTATCAGAGCGTAGAAAAAAGTGTAAACAAGTACTTTGTTCAAGAGAAAACAGTTTTTGATCCAAAAATAAATTTACCCGAAAATAAAATCTCCCTCTAGAATGACCTTCACTTTCAAGGAAGTGACCAACTAAGCCCCATTTCTCCAAGCAGTCCAGTCAGAGTGGACAGGATATGGAATTTCTTATCAGAGTTCCTACTACTATTTGTGGCATTGAGTAGGAATATTATCAGTTGCATCTCATCCGGCCTTGAAAACGTTGTTATTTAGCGTAACCCAATAATTCTGCGAACCATGTTTATCAACGTCGAGATCCCAAAGAAAATATCAATTGTAGTTAACTGAAGACTGGACCGAAAAAAATTGTAGTTTCATTCTTTTTCTTTTTGATGGAGATGAATTTTTCACTTTTGCTTCTATCTTACTTTCCCAACAATTATTTGATATCTCATCGATAACTTCTGAGGGTCTTCAGCAGTAAAACTTCTAAGAAGCATTTAAAATTACCAGAAACTAAAATGCATGCACAAGAGCAATTTAATTATTGATTGAACTTATCAAGCTTTTCTTTAAATTTACTTTCCCGATAAATCTTTGGTGCATTAAAAGCAATTTGCAAGTTTTTAATTGTTAGTGAACTTTGAAAAAACTCATAACTTTCCATAGAAATAAAGATTTTAAGTTGAGGAGCATTTAACAATCCCCAAGATTAAAACACAAACTTCCTAAATTCATTTACTAATATTATAATATTTATAGCTTAATTTTCCATTTAATTTTATCCTAATTCTGATAAATAAACAGCAATTTCTTGAAAAGTCTGTAGATATCCAATGCAGATATATTAATTACTGACGTGAGTATTACTATATATATATATATATATAAAATAGAATAGGTAACAGAGGTTTCTTTCGGAGGATTGGAGAAATAATACACAGTAATTTATATAAAAGCCCTTAATTTTAGAATACAGAAAATATATGCATAAAGTAGATGCTAATTATAAATAATGAGTAATAAGGAATAATTATTATTGCAGAAAGAAACAGTAATAATATTAGTGAACGAAGAACGTCAGTATGTTGTAAATATTTGAAAACATACAATTAGTTTTCTCCAAAGTACTTATCTTTCGTCTGGTTTATATTTTAGGATTCAAAGTTTATGACAAAGGCTTTGCATTTTAAAGCCATTATTACATCAGTTGTGCATGATTGATATTTTTTTCCAATTTACTTAAGCATTGTTCTTCTCCACGAGTGTTTGCCAAATTTTTCTTTATCAACGTGTGCTGTGTAATTTAGAATCTCTCTATTTCTACTTCTTTAAAGAAGCACCGGATATCGATGTCTGAATTTAGTCTGAAATATGATTCAAAAATAACATTCAAGGCACGAAAAACAAAGTAGTCTGTGCATTATCTATTAGTTTAAAGAGGAAAGAAAAGAAAAAAATTAAATCTGTTGATATTTCTACGAAGCTGATTAGTTTTTTGAAGTCTGTTATTCTTATCTGAAGAAGCATCTTGCAAAATAATTTTAACAGCTCATAAAATGAAATATCATATCCAGCATTTACACTAACTGTAAAATATATTTTACTATTCTTCCACACATTAAATTACTCATTTCATTTCGGATGACAAATTTGAGAATTCTTTTGTTAATGTCTTAACAATTCATATCAAATTATGTGCTCCATCCGAGTGAGATGGGTTTCTGATTTTGAACACAGGTATGGTTTATTTACTTAAAATACGTAAAACTTATAATAAAATTGTTATGTAAATTTAGGGTTCATTTACCGTATTACTCTACATAATATGTACTTATTTATTGTTCCAATTTTTATGGTATATATTTTAATTAATATTAGGCACCGATTAATTTTAATTTGATTAATTTGATTTTAATTAATTTGATTTTAGGTTACGGCGCACTCTGAAACAATGCGGGGGCTTTTGGCCATAGACGGCATAATTTTGATCCCCGGTTAAACTTGGCACGAATAATGAAGTGGCAAAAAGGGTATTATACTTTTGATTAATTTTTTTTAGTGAAATATATTTTAAACAGATACATAAAAATAATACAAACAAACTAAAAAGTAATTTTTATTGAAACATAACACACAAACAAGTTAAATTAGAAAAATACAGAACAGGGAGAGAGAGAAAGAGACAAATATAAATACAATACAGAAATAAAAAAATTCAAAAGCAAAGAGAAGAATAGTTATTTAGGTACATAATTAAGAAATAAAATATACTCTTAACTACTAAAAAACAACTAAAAAAGCTTTATATGAATCAAAATTAACTAAACGCAGAAAATTAACTGGGGGATACCAAAAAAAAATTCTTTTTTCAGAAAATTGAAGCTGTGTTTCTGTTTTTGTGTCGTGTATTCTATTACACTTAATAACAAAGCCTACTTAGAGCTTCTTTATGTATGATAGAGCTGCATAAGAGATTTAAATCGCGTTAGCAATTTCAATTCTCATAAGTAATTCTTGAAATAAACATTATAATCGTTAAACTTGTGAATTCTTCCATAATACATAAAATGACGTTCAATATAAAAATTATACACATTAACTAAATTTCATTTTGAATTTCTTTGTTTTACTCTGTGATATATGATTGCCCATTTTTCGTAATGATAACAAAATTAATTGCATGAAATGCTTTCTAGTTTTTCTTCATTATTATCAAAACTATGTAAATACGGGAATTTTTTTTTGAGGTAAAAAAAGATGGAAATAATATTTTTGTGAACAATATTAACATTTCAATTTATTTAATTCAAATAAATCAAAATAACCATATATGTAGTGTGTCTTTTCATTTAGTATTTTCAGAATGTTCTAAATAAAGTTTCGCTTTTCACTTAACATGAAATTAATTTAGAAACATACCGTTCTCAAACTAGTCTACTCAAATTTAATTTTACGAAGATGATTCTACTCTCTCAAAAACCTTTGGAACATAAACAGCCTTAAGAAACACACATTTTAAAATTTGTTTTGAAATTTTTGTTCATATTTTCCATTTTTTTTGGCAACGTAATTGATAACTTTCAATACCATAAATCAAAATTAAAACTAATTTTTTTAAACCTTAAATATTTTTATACTAAAGAATAATTTATTTTTATACTTTGATCTTTAAGAAAAATTCTTCATTAAGGACTTTTATACTTTCCCTTCATACTTCATAAATATATATCATTTCCTCGTATCATTGGGTTTCTTCTAAAAGCCTTGAAGAAAGCCTTTATGACATGGTTGTCTATGCTTGCCCTTAATGAAATAATCTTATTCAGAACATCTTTGGACTGCAATTACACAACCAGCTATGCCATTATTTCCTTATATTAATGCTTGTTTAATGGTTTTTATGACATTAAACGAGCATTAATATGGTGAAATATTGGTGTGATTATTATTTAATTGCAGCATAACAAATGTTCTCTCTATAGTTCCCTTAAATTTGCTTACACATGTTCAAAATATCATAAATAATCATTAGTGATACAAGTATTATATATATATAATCAAAATTTCTCTACAAAAGAGAGATGAATAAATATGATCAAAACTGAAAATAATTGAAATTGCAAGATAACCAGACAAAGAATTTAAAAGGAAATATGAAGAATTAAAATAATAAAGTTAAATATAAAAAATATAAAATAATGGATGCTACAGTATTATAAACATTGCTGACTTAAGACAGCTTATATATAAAATAATTTATATAAAAGTGGGGCAGGGATTTCTTAATAATAGATCCATTTTTTTATGATTGTTGATGTTGCTTACTAATGAGATTCACAAGGCAGTCTTGTAACTACTTAAATCCGATTTATTGCACATCTTGAGACACACAAATATACACATCTTAAACATAAAACAGAGAATGGACGACATAATACAGAACAAAGAAAACGAAGACACAACGTGCTGTACATGATTATAGACAAAGAACAAAAAGGTGGAATTTCCAGATATCTCGCTATTTATACTAAGCGGGAAATCACATGATCTAGATGGTTGGATGGATGTAATTCAAAAGATTCCCGTTAAGCGGGTAGCTAGTTTATTATTCACGCGTTAATCCCGAAGGACTAGACTAAAGAATTAACAATTATTTAAAAGGATACTAGAGGGGAAATTATTACACACACACACACACACATATATATATATATATATATTTAAAATTTAGTTTCTCACCAGTTAGAAATGTTTTTTTTGGGGGGGGGGGAGATGAGAAGAAAAGTATTTAAGAGCATTTTTTAAGACAGAGGTTGCCAAACTTTTTGGTAAGAGTGCCACTATCTGATATTAAATCATTATGCATGCCACTTCCAATTTTTCCAACAAACAAAAAGATATATAAAGGTGAAAAATTTTACTTATTGGATTAAAGGGAGATTTTTACGCAAATAGCATATATTTTTTATGCAAGTCATATAGTGAAAATTTATAAAAATAATACAGAAATATTTAAGTTTTATTGTTACTAAACTTATTTTTAGATAATTAATAATGCTCGACCTGTTTTTCCCCTTCAAAATAGAGATAAAGGTGAAAATTTTTTTACAAAAGATGTATGATCAACTAAGGTAGGAGTAAAATGCAATCTTTTCCCTGTAAGCTTAAATTTAAATTATTTAAATGTCCCATAATATCGGTAAGAAAATTTTAATACCATAGTCAGTCTTCATTCTTGAGTAGCAAGCACTCACCGGGCAGTTCATTGTTTCTCCCAGATATATTTATATAAAACACACTCCATCAAATTCAAAAATCTCGGGAGTGCACTTCCTTTAGGAAGTTAGCGCACAAAGCAAGGAAGGAGTATTCTTTACATGATAATTTTCTATTGTAATTCAATTAAATGTATTTAAAATAAATTTTGAGGGTTTTTTTCTGAGACAACATTTTAATAAAATTGTAAGCAAAAAAAAAAAAAAAAATGTTTTTAGTTATATTTTCCAATTTTTCAATAAGTCTTCGCGTGCCTCTGTTACTACTCCGCCGTGCCATACTGTGGCACACGTGTCGCGTGTTGACCATCCCTGTTTTAAGGCATCCGCCTAGATTCGGTGACCAATTTTTCAAAAATTGATTTACAGAAGAATTTTAGTGTTTTAAAGAATCTAAATAGGTTTAAAGTGCCATAATTACGTGTGTCACACTTATATCCGAATATATATATATATAGTATTTCTGTGGCTAAATCTATTCTATCATGACTATAGTTATCTTAGGTATATAACTATTTTTTGTATATTTTTGTAATATATATATATATATATATTTTTTATAAAATGTTAGCAAAATTTTCAATGTTAAGAAAAACAGCCTAAATAAAAATACCTTGGACATAATGTAATTTTTATTCCATTGATATACATATCTAAAGTGTGTCACAAATCGCAGGATTAAAATTATTTTAAGAAATAAATATATGTTACAAGCATTCAAATTTGACGTTAAAAATTTTTCGTCAAAATTGGGTTATTTTCTAATCTGAAAATAGCTGTAAAATATGATTAAATATAACTATCTTAAAACCTGTAGTTTGTTACACTCTAAAGGGCTTATTACTTAAGTGTTACAAATTTTATTGAATTTCATTGGATTGTTTTGGTGATATCCCACTTTTTGTGCACAAATTATCGTGAAAATATTTCATTCTTCAAAAACTGCATTTAAATTATATACTTATAAGTTAGATGAAGTAAATATTAGAAAAACAATTTATAAGATCCTCCAGTTTTGTATGTTATTCCTTTTTCTTCCTCAATAATTATATTTCTTGTTTTTTTCTATATAATAGTCCTAACTCCTAAAAAAACGCCTTTTCAACTTAGTCAAATACCTTAACACAATTTAGATTTCTCTTCTAATTATCCCTTAAAAATGGAGTTAAAATAGTGAACAATAACTTCAAAACGTAACGCATAGGTAATCATGCACACGGTAAATAATCTTAATCTAAGCTCAGCTTTCATTTCTTATAAGTTGTGTCAACAGTTTCCACGTTATACCTCACAAAAACTCAATACTCGGTATTCATTTTTGAGGCTATTGTTTCGAATATTTACAGATGTATATCCAACGCTTCATAAATAAAAACATCCAACCTTAAGACGACATCTCTTCAATACATCATACTTTAGTGTGACAAATGTCTAGAAATTCTATATTAATGTAAAACAGCTGCCGCCAAAGTTGAATTCTTCTTGTCTTTTTTTCCGACGACATCATTTACAAAGATGACCATCACGAACCTAAAAGAGAACTATATATTTGAGAGTTAAAGGTGACTCTCATTTGGTATGAGCCATGACAAGGATCATAAAGTATATGTCTTCCAAATGTGCCGATGTGGCAGACAGCCGTAAGTTGTCGAGTGTCTCACAAATACTTTCTCTCTCTGTAGGTTTTGTGTATATGAAGTTGATTTCCTTCGTCTTGCCTCAAGGAAAAGACATGGAATACCACTTCATTTAAAATTCAACAAAAGTGTCTCCAAGAAAGGATCAAATGTGTGTGGTCGTCCAAATCCTTTGATTTTTTTCCTAAAAAGAAAATATACTGTCAAATTCTTAATTTCGGTATCATTCTTAGAATAAAAGTATTGTATTTATGAGATACGACGAAATTTATTAAGTATTTGTTTTATGGAGTACCGATGTAATATATTAGCGATTATAACTAAATGTCAGATATTATAAATTTAGTAAATATTATGCTTATTCATTTAGCTTTGCTGCTGAGAAAAGATAAAATGCTGTTCTATATTTAGGATTCAATTGATAAATGAATGCTTTTTTCTTAAGTTCAAATGTTACCATTGTGAATTCAATTAGTGCTAAAAAGACGCAGCAACATTTTGTTATTTGAAAACAATATTTTTCATATCAGTTTTTTTTATTTAAATATAAATAAATGTACTTACCTTAAAGAGAGACTTAAAAATTTTCCTCACATTACAAATACTAAAAAAAAATGTAAAAAAAGAAAGAAACTATTCTTATCTAAAATAGAATAGTCATTTGACCTTTAAATAAATTACTCTAAGGGAAAAAAGGGATATGTGTAAGTATCAGTTACAGTAAGAAAATTATTTTTTAAAATTACAAGTACTAAATGCACATATCGGCACCCCAATTATTACATCAAACATCAAGCTTTCCGTGTTTTAGAACTTATTTACGTTTGAAAAAAATTGTATTAAATAATTCTGTTCATAAGAAAAGTAAACGTCCTTATTATCTTTTTTCACAAAGAAATTATTGTGATGTTATACATGTACATGAAAAAACGTATACATGAACAATTTACCACTCCTGAAAGACATTACAGCATAAGACCACCGTATACTTTAAGTTTTTGAATATTCACTACGTGATGTCTATTTCAACTTGAATATTTAAAAAAGTTTGTGAAATCATCAATGAAAACGTTCAACGGCTTTAGTTTTCTCAAATTACATTTCGCAACTTGTTTAACCTTATTTCTTTTATATATTTATGTTTGTGTTTCCTTGTATGTGTGTGTATGTGAGTACATAAAAAATTTATAGATTATCAAATTAGGTCTTAAATTTGCTCATTCAAAAAAAGGAAAAATACTATTTGCATTACAAAGAAGGAGAAAAAAAGAAAGAAAAAGAAAGCTACTACGCATATATAAAAACATCAAAAAAATATTTTGCTCGAGTATATTTATATATATATATTACTTTTTTAAACCTTAGTGATAGATTTTCTTTCATTTGCTTCGAGAGCCGGTTTGAAAAATTCCAATTTAAGCGAATTTCATACTTTTCAAAACTTAAAATCGTTTTCGCTGATAAGGAATACAGTTATGAAAGGCAGGAATATTTTTTTAAAAAAGTATATTCTCAAATTTTTATTTCGTTAAGAATTGATACAAAAAAAATTGTCAATATATCGATTTTAGTTTAACTTTTTCTAGGTGCTAAATTTGTTATATCCTTATATATAACTTAAATAATTTAAATAAAGACGAAATGTGTGTGTGGGGTGGGGGAGGGAGAAGACTCAGATTATCAGAATTTGAATTTTTTTCATCTCTTATGTAGAAATCCATATCCTAAATGTACACATAAAAACTTAATTGACAAGTGAATGACTGAGAATCTAATACACTATAAATACCAGACTACAATACGAGTGGTTTTTTCATTCTTAGCATTTGATTCATTGATGGAACGTAGACTTTAATTTAAAGCTTCATTATACATCCAGGAAATGGATTCATCAATTATTTAAGGACCTGACCCCGCCTTCGAAACACGTTATTAATGAATCGAGCTCTATTTTTAGCAGAAAAAGCAACTTTAATAATGAATTTTCATTCTCATTATTTGACTGATATGTGACGTTTCAATATAGAATCTTAATTTATTGCACTTCGCTTCAAATGCATTAATTGTCCATATTTAACTTGATAGAATAAAAGGGTTTTTTTCTTTCCATTTGAGGCGTAGATTAAACTAAAAACTGCCTATCGAGCGAAAAGCACTGAATGAAAATGTTTGACCTATTATTAAAACTCTAATTTTGAGATGTAGCTTTACTCGGGTAAAAATAAATCATAACAAAATGGTTCGAGTACTTTTTCATTATTTAAATTGTTATAATTTTTCTTTTCACTATTATGCCATAGATTTAAATAATTCTTGTATAAATTCTCTCTTTTATAACTCACTCTAATTTCTTGATTTTTACATATTTTTTCTCATTCAAATATTTTTTAAAATATCAAATTAATGCAATAACAAATTTTTTAAAATTATTTAAATATTTTGAAGCCATTCAAAAAACTTATTGTTACCTTAATGTAAAGGCTTACGATTTCTGTTTTTTCATGCTTGCTTTATTTAAGAAAAGAAAAATTCCTTTTGTTTACATATTAGAGCAGGGGTACAAAAGCACACAATCATGAATGTTAAATTATATTGAAAGATTCTATATATTATATTATAAAACGTCTCATTCTCGTAAGCATTTGACAGTACAAACAGTCACAAAATTAAAAGTGAGTTATTTAGCTCATAGTCGGCCATATAAAAAATTCTCAACTTAAAATTATAGACGTAGGTCATCTATTATTATTGGTCCAATAAAAAGCAGAAGTAAATATTTATACCACAAATCTACACCTGTATATATATAGTAGAACGTCGTTTGTCCGAATCAATTGGTACCTGACACCATTCGGATAACCGAAAACGGAATGCGATCCATGCAGTATATGATATTGGACACTATACAAATATTGAGAATTCTCATATGCGGGAAACGTGCTTGAAGAGAAACCAATTAAGTTGAAAACGTCGCAATTTCACCTTGATTGTGGAAAATAATTACTTATTCTTTGCTGTACCATTGTACACCTTCGTTTTTTCACTGCAAGGTCTCTGATTCTCTTCAGCAGCAGTAGTTGAGTAGGATAGCACTCTGATTGATGTTAGTACCACTCCATAGCTGTCTCTAACGCAGAAATGCGTCAGCATTTGATGGACCCTTGCTACTTTCGTTGTTGCTGTTGTTGAACTCGTCTTCAACCGTTTCCTCGTCGACAGGGTCGGATTCTTCTTGCACGGAAGTCACTATCTCGTCATTATTTAGCATTTAAATCCACAGTCTTCTGCATCGCATGCTATTCAGGTTTCTACACCAACAAAAGAGCACGTATACACCCCTCACTTGGAAACAAACTGACCTAATATTCCGCGCAGATGTTTACCAAATCAAACAACTGAAATTCTCCACATATCCCTCACCTTCGGTTTTCTCGTTACTTTTGGCCTCACAGGAAATAAATGTTGCACTGTTCGAAAACGTATCCGGATTTTGATTCGGATATTTGACGCTCCGGATAATAAACGTTCGGATAAACGACGTTCTACTGTATATATAAATCCTTCTTAATCCTGACCTCGTTCAACCGGACTGGTTTGATAGGAATTCTCACGGGGGTGTAATAATTTATCATTTTGCTTTATCGTATTTTAAAATACATGATTTTGTTTTCTTTGTACAAATTATTTAGCTATATACCTTGGGTCATGTGTTGTTTGATCCAAATTTTCATTGATTCGAACAGATTAAGTAATTTCTATTGTAAATATATACAGTCGGACCCCCCGATTTAACGAACCCATACTTAACGGATTTCATGATTTAACGAATTTTTCTCTTTTCCCGATTAAAATGGTTAAAACCCCTATTTAACGAATAATAAATCCCGATATAATGAATTATTTCAACTGCCGGAATTTTTTTTACTAGTATGTGTTTAAAAAAAATGGAGTTTTTTTATTTAATAACGTCCTTTTTGTCAGGAACAGGAAAAAAATATTCGTCTTGTCAGTCTCTGATTTCGACGGTAAAGGGTGCAGATCATTAGACGCTACAGGTGCAGAGGAATTATGGGTAAACTTTCATGTGAGTTTTGAATAGGACAGGAAACTCCTTTCTTATACAACTCCTTTTTCATACAACTCTACAGCGCAGAGATATTTTAAGATTTTAATGATTATTTTACATTTGATGACGGACTGTACATGTGCAATAAATTTTTGATTTGTCGGAACAAATGAGTAACGATTCTGATGCAGAAAATGATTATGAAACTCCTATCAAATCTGTTACATTTTTCTAATTCCTTACATTGCATAGAAACTGTGAAAACATACTTTATGCAGCAAAATGTAAATGACACATTATTTTCTTCCCTGCAGCAAGTCGAAATAAGAACTTCAGGAATCAGGAATTAAAAAGATTTTCAAACATCTATTAGTCAATATTTTAATATTTCCAATTAACTGGTGCCTAATAATTTATTTTTAGTATTTTTAGCTGTTGAATAAAAGTGTGTAATTTCTAACTATAGATATTTTTGTGTAGTTGTTTATTATAGAATTTCCAAAGTATAAGAGCAAAAACTTGCATTTTGTTTGGACCCCTATGTAACGAATAACCCCAATTTAACGAACAAAAGGTTCGGTCCTGATGAATTCTTTAAATTGAGGTCCGAATGTATCAAAAATTCTCAGAAAAGCAAAACGAAATCCAATATTCGATTATCTTTTATTACAAGACTTGAAAGCTTCCTGATGGATTGTGGACTTTTATGATAACTTCTTATGATAATTAATGTATTATATAATCATTGTTTTAGGTAAAGATTAATGTAGCTTATCAATGGGTTAATCATGAACTGAAATTTTCATTTTTATATTCAAAATAACTAATATCTCAATTCAAAGAAATTGAAAATGTTCTCAAATGAGCAATTCTGTAATGAAATTCAGTATATTAGTGGAACATTATAGACATTGATATTAATTATGTTTCGAATTTCTTTATTTATGTTCCATTGAATAAACCCTTTTCTTCCTCCCCCTGTTAAACTTACAGTTTTGCTACTCCAGAAAGGAGCAGTGGCGCACACAAGGGAAGTGTCCTATGGGTCCGGACCCCCCCCCCCCAAAGCCCTTGAGATTTTTTCGATTGATGATAATCCTTTATATATACATAATGTAAAATTTAATTGTTTGTAATTAACAATTTATATTATAAATTAATGCTAATTATTAATTCAATAATTTATTTTTTACTGTTTTTGTTAACAAAATCGACAAAATTAGAAGAATCAATTGGTGTTGTCTTGAGGTATGATACGAGTTGGGGGACTGGGGGACTTTCGACCATGGACCCCCCCCCCCCCTTGAAAAATTTTTGTGTGCGCTACTGGAAAAGAGAATACCACTTCATCTAAATTATTGAAAAAAAGGAAATTTTTAAATTTACTTAAGAAGAGATAATTACTTTTGAAAATAGCTGGATAATTAAATCTTTAATTTTTTAAAATTTTGTGGAGATTTGTTAACATTTCAGAAAATGTTTTTGCAAAATTGTTACATTTACGAGAAATGTTTTATCTATAATAAATGTAAAGATAACAATTTTGACTTCCAAAAGGAATCATTACAAATAGCAGCTAACATCTTGTTGCCAAATCTACCCTTATACATATTCTATAAATGAAGGCTTTGAATTTCAAATTTAATTTATAGATATCTTTTTATGCTGAATGTATTATACAACTAAATCCTTTATTAAATATTCTATGACTTCAGTCAACATTTAGAATGCGGAGGTGGATTTTCCTACCTTAGTTTATCCTATTAAACTCAACCAAAGGCGCAGTAGCTAAAACCCTATATATATATAAGAACACGAAGAACAATCCTTCTTAACAATGCACTCGATCGCCATAATTTCTAGCGGTTCAAGGTTTATGAAACAAAAATAAAACCGCAAAAAAAAAAATCGCCATCGAAATAAAAAAAAAAGATGAAAGACGAGAGAATAAAAAAAAAAAGGCAGACGATTCTTTCGGTAACCTGCCCCTACGCAGGGGTCAGGGGTCAGATGAGAGTTTCCGAAGAGCACACAGGAACCTCCTCCTTTCCGGCCAGTTGCAAAAATGTCAAGTGTTGACTAGCGATAGTCGGCGGGTAGTCTAGAATAAAAGCATAGTAAAGAAAATATTCTTCAACCTTTAATCTGTTCTTAGAGCGTCGTACTTAAAGCGTTTTTGTTTCTCCCCCCTTTTTTTCTTTCTTAGATTGGGATACGTTTTGTCTTTTCTTTTTCTTTTCTTCCTTTTTTTGGCAGGAGGAGGGTAGTTTCATTTCTGTTTGAACTTTTAGTATTGTGCCATTTACATAGTATACGTATGTCTAACACGTGGTATAAAATTTCAAGGTCTCGTAGGTCGAGATGTATGAGAGGATGGTGGTATTGTAAAATTAATTGGTGATTTTGTAGCGAATTTTGTGGAACAGAGTTAAGTTTAGGTGTTTTAATTCAAAACACCTTTCTCTCTTCTCTCTCTATGAGTGCATGAATCTGTCGTAGATTTCATTTTCACAAATCAGATGAAAAGGCTAGGAAGGGAAAGATAATAACAGTAAAAAAAGAAAAGAAACCACTTTCAGTTGTTAAATGAAAATTCAGTGAATAAATAAACAAATGGTTGCAAATATTTTCGCCTCATTTCCATAGTAATAATTTTACTCCTATGCGGGGCCATATATGCTGCCGTATCAACTGTATCAATCATACCGGCCCCCAAGCTACAGGGCCCCGAAATATATATAAGCAAAAAAAAATTGTAACATGTTAAGGGGCCTCAAAAATTGGTGCCAAAAAAATTTTGATACAGGACCTACTCAGGACTAGCTAAGCAATAGTTTATCTTTAAACCCCTTCCCTAAAAAATTCGCTCATCTAATAATATAAACCTATATCTATGATTACTTGTTGCTATAAATATATAACATTCTGATTTTACGCATCCAATTGCTCGAGTTGATTTTCTCCTGTACTGAAAACCAGTGCCGGATTATTCACTAGGCTGAGTAGGCAATTTTCTGTGGGCCCCGCTCTTTTTAGGGGCCCACAAGAGTGTGTTCTGTTTTCCATTTGTGTTTCAAAAACGGGCTGCAGGGTCACGAGATTTTGACTGCCAATGGGCCTCCATATCGGTTAATCCGACACTGCTGAAAACTATTTACATAATTAATACTAAAATTTAGTAATTATAAGCAATCATTATTAGTAAGTTTTTTTTTTCAAAAGATTCTCGTATAGAGGTAGCAGCTTAATATTTTAGTAAAAGTATATATATATGCTATTAATATTCTTGTTTTTCATAAAAAATAACTAAAAAAGCAATCACCTTAAGTCAGCTAAAAAAATAATTCAAAAGCTTCTAAAAAATGCAATTTTCTTCTTAAAAAATGTAATCTGTTAAGAGAACTTTCACATTTAAAAAAAGTGACTACGTTTGCATCATTTTTAACATACATAAATTGTTCAAATAAAGCAAAGTTGATTTTTCTTTTACTTAAATAGTAGACATTCTAGTAACAAATCATCATCACGCTAAAATCATCTGAAAAATCTCTTGATGCGTCAAAACAACTTATATTTCCATTTTTTCTCTTTCCAAGAACTTTACATCTATGCCCCTCCCCCCACAGTGATTTTACTCCTTTTGCATAAGTTACGTGATCGACAACGCTACGGAAAACTTAAAATATCAACCCAAAGCTGGGAAAGTCAAAAGACTGGTCCTATACCTTTTCCTCCACCTTTAATCCAGATAGATGGCTGCAACTAGAAGGAACAGCAAACATGAAAAAGAAAGAAACCAGACGTCAACGCTTCAAGGATGGTTACACAAAATTTGGCTTATTATTATCAATTGTTGCTCGAGACGTCAGAGGTTGAACGAAGAGAGATTGATGATTGTTCGTTGAAGAATGCGCAAGAGGCATTCCATCAATAGCCAATGATGTCACTCAATCAATGATTGCTGGAACCGAAATCACAATCCATTGAAATGAAAATGAAATCGATCCACATTAAGAGAGAAAAAAATCAGCATTGTAACCTAATAATACTTTCTTTTCAGACTGAGGCAGAAGCTTGATTTTATTGAAAAGGAATTAAAATAATTTAATAAGACGAGGTGGAGCTTTGATGAAAGTTAGACTTGTAGTGTAACGACCTTTTGTGAAGCCTCTTTAAACTGTTAGAAATCGAAACACTAAATTATTTATTTTGCGATTGCTGAATACAGTTTTAGAGATACCTTATTATTCATATTTTTAAAATTGATTAGATACTTTAAGAAATTTTAAAAAAGTTTACGCTTTTGAAGCAGAAGTAATAGAGGTTTTCTTTCCTTTTCAGCTTGCTAAGTAATAAGTATTTTTACGGTGTTTTATAAAAAACAATTAAGATATCCGAACGCGTTGAAAATGACCAATACTTTTACCAATACCAATAAAACATTTTAAACCGGATATTTATATTATTTTCTAGAGAATGTACTAAAACATTTTTTATTGTATGAATAATTTTTGAGTTATGGCTTGTTATTTAAATAATGGTCTCATAAAGAATGTAACATTTCTTACAATGTTTACTCATACAACTTTCAAATTTTAATAAAACATTAAAATTTTAGTACATTTTCAAGATAAATTAATCTTTTTGTAATATTTTACTAATAAAAGTGTATGACTTTTTTCTTTAATTGCTTTGAAGTTTTTCAAAAATATTGATAAAATTTCCCTTATAATTGCGATTTTTGTAAAATGTAGGTAATTTATTTTAAATATTGTTAGTTAAATATTAGTATTTACTGGTATTGAGTCTTAAAAAAGCATTTATATTGTTTAAATGTGCTATTTTGTTAAAAAGTACTCCGAGCGCGTGTTCGGATACCTTAAAACTTGAACTTTCGAGGAAAAATAAACTAAATTAGGCATATGCTACAAAGTACGGCATTGAAATAGATTTCATTTGAGGCAAAATAAATTTTAATTAAAGTGTATATTTATTATTCTTAATCCCCCCCCCCATTGAACTCAAAAGAGGTTGTTCACAAAAAATCTCATGATTTTCCATCAAGATTAGCTGCTTAAAAACTCCGTATCTTCTAGTGTTTTTATATTTGCCTAAATACTATCAATAGTTGCGGTGCGGTTGAGAAGTTAACTCAGAAAATTATTTTAGAGAGTAACATTTTAAACTCATACCAGTAATTAAGGAATTATATATAATAATAATAATAATGGAAAAATATATTAGTTAACTTGTTGTCTGTTCTATATTTCATTGCAAATCTACGAGTCAGTGGCTATCTACACGGACATTGTTAAGTTAGAGCTTACACACACATAAAACATTTAAACTGGGCAGTGATAGCGAGGGATCGCCGTATTCTTGATTTCCCTAAGAACCCTTCGTATAGAGATTCCAATGTCTATTCAATCTGTCGGAGCTCAAAGTCATCACGTTGACGTGGAGAGTATAGAGCTACGAGGGGCTCAGGTGTCTTTCTCATCATCTGTCCCTAGTTCAGAATTACGAGGAAGTCAGAAGCCAAGTCATATTTCTATCCTAAGGTGCTCCACGTTTTTGAATAATAGAAGGGTTGTTCCCCTGCCCATATTTCTATGAATGTTCTATGTGACTATAGTAATCTAATGGGATGAAAAACAACAACACAACTGGAACAATTTAAAACGAGGTTTTTAAGAGTTCAATAGCAAATTGGCTTAGAAAAGACTTCATAATTTATAATGGAACGAATTTTAAAAACAGAAGCTCACCGATATTTGTTTTAAATAGTTTTATAGATTTCTAAGTAAAACATATATATATAAGCAATAGAAAAATTTCCCTTTCCCCTCCCTCCTTCTCTCGATTTATGTTTTAGCATTGTGTATTCTCCTAGAATGTTACTATGTAGTTATTTATAGGAAATTTTTAAGCTAAACTTTAACTGAAAGTTGTTAAATTTTAAATTTCTTGCTTCATTTGTGAAAAAATATCTCGTATCTTGCATAGCATATATATATATATCGACCGAGATAAATCGTACTGTCACCTGCACGGTGCTCAAAGCTAAAAGCTAATGACAGGCGTACACCTAGCCCCTTGCCACGAGGAATTTCGTGGGCCTCGATCTGACACCGTCAGACAAGTGGCATTAGAAACAACAACAACATATATATATCGAAGAAACTTATGAGATGAAGTAATGCTATATATTTTCATTATATTTTGCAAGACTAATTTCTTTAATAAGATTTTCTGTATTTGAGGTATCATTTATAAGTATTTTGAAATTTACTACAAAGCATTTAAAACAAATGCAATACTTTTAAAATAGGAAATGTATACGATATTCAAATTTTAATGTCATTTTATATAAAGTTTTTTAAATGTGTTTATTAATTACTCTGCTCTAATATAAATTTAGTTTCTTCTCCAGTTAAAAAAAAAGGAATTGTCTTTGTTTATTTGTCATTTGTTTTTAATTTTAACTCTAATTTTTTTCGTTTGACAGGTACCTGGAAAATATTGCCGAAATGAATTTTATGTTTATTATACTATGAAAAGACTTCTTTAAAAATGTAGCGCATTTTGCAAAATATTTTCAAACTGTGCTAAAAGCTTATTTATATATTTTAAAAGTTAGGAAATGTATATGGTATTCTTATTTTTCACTTTAAATAATACTTTATACAATGTATAACAAATTTTTTGGTAGATTAAAAAATATTTATTTCAGCTCCACGAGCATACATTGGGAATCAAATAGCATTATAATGCAGATTCCATAATGTGCCTTGTTTTCTCTTTTAGAACAAGTGCCAAAATCCTATGAATTTTCTTTTAAGATTTGCTAAGATTGATTTTAAGACTAGAAAGACTGAAACTTAGTATATACCTATATTGCTCAAAAGACTACATTGCGAAAGAATAACTAATGTGTAAAGAAATTTGTTTAAAATTAGTTTTTAAAATTTTTTATATTATTTACAATTATATAATACAGGTAAGCCCCTCCTACAACGCGGTAGATACGTTCCTCAAAAAAGCCGCGTTATAAGAAATCGCGTTGTAGGAGATATGAACACCACGTAAAGCAAATCACAAGTGACGTACGTGTAGATAGATATTAACAGAAAAAAGTGAATTGTGAAATGCGGCTCATAACGCGGCTTTTTTGAGGAACGTATCTACCGCGTTGTAAGAGGCTTACCTGTATATTAGTAAACGTTAACAATAAAAAAAATTTACTTTACTTGGGAAAAAAATATATTCTAAAAAATTCTAAAAGATTGGGTCATTATATCAGTAATTGTTTTAATCTGCAAGAAATAATGAATCATTTTGAAATATGATCATTTTGAAATTGCCTTTTTCAAAATATGATTTGAATATATATAGACCCACATTCGCATTTTGAAGTGACAATTACTCAACGGCAGTCACATTTTCAAAAGAGATTAATGTGACTGTGAATGAACATTATTTCGTATAACTATAAAATATAAAACTTTTAAATATTTATATAAAATGAAACAAATTAATTTTAAAATATAAACTGATTTATATCTTACCCGGAACTAAATTAAATTATATTAAGCTGTAGGTTCCAAGAGCATTGCATTTGTACTCATCAATTCTTTCTTGACCACGGGCAGTTGGGTGTGCATCTGACATTGAACTTCAAAACATTTTAATTAATTATTTTAAAGTAGATTATTTCTTTTAATATTTTATTAGTTGACCAGAATTAGTTTTAATTTTATAATCCTCTCATCGCATTTTACTCCGCCTTTTCCAATTATACTCGTTGAAAATAATCACTTAACACTTTCAAAAGTCAGCATAACGTAACGTGCTGTTTTTTTATTTCCAAAAAGATAAATTCGTCCACGTCCGCAAAGGCCAGGGTCATGATTTCCGTGGGCGAATAATACATAATCGTGATATGCAAATTAGTTGCAAGCGTGCTCAAAGCGACATTATCTTCACAAGCTTAACCTAAACAACTTCATTCCTTCGACTTCAGAACTTTTGAATACTTCTTTCGTAAACTTGTTTAAAAGAAAGAAAAATGAATTACAGGGGCTGTGCCCGAAATATAAGATACACTCATGCAGTGCACAGTGTCAAACGTTGTCATTTTTAACGGCAATTCAGTCAGTAATTGCCAGCACACAATTACAACTCATTTTTCTGCGTGTCATTTCTTTGTGAATGTTTATACTTTTGTCTTAAAGCTGTCAAAATTGAAAAATCTTTCTTAAAAAAAAAAGTAAGAAAAGAAAACCAATAATAGTTGAGTTCTTTGCACATGAAAAAATAAATATGGGAAATAAATAGCCTTCTATTGAAATGTGGGTTCTATTTCAGATTCAAGATTACGAGTTAGATCGTAAATCAGAAGGAAAATAAGAAGAAATAGAAAATTTTAGATCGTAAATTAGAAGTAAACAAAACATTTTGTATTTAGGCGTATCAGATAGGAAGGTTTTGATTTCTCCCGAACTTAAGCACGTCGATATATAAAGTGTTGCAAGCTGTGACATTTATTGCACTTCACGTATCTATTCCAGCCTGACAGATCTAGAGCTTCCTTGCCATTTTTTCACTGGAAAAAACACGCTTATTTATTTATTCAAAATCAAATAAACAGCAGTATAAATATGACTTTATTTGAAATACTTAAAACATCTAAAACTTCTACACGTTTAGTTAAGTCGGTTTTCTTTTTTCCCTTTTTCTCAAATATAACTTTTCTCTAAGGTCAATTTTTCAGTTTTTATAACTTGTGCAGCCCCATTGAAAAAAATAGTTTTTATAACTTTATTTATAGATATTTCACTAAATCTCTGACCAATAGTCCCAAGTAGGTACTTTTCCATTTCCCGTTTCAAAGTTAAATAAAATTTTCCTCTTATATAAATATTTTAGCAATTTTTGCATCAATGGTTTCTGGATAGGTAATTTTACCAGTAAATGGGGAAGCTCACACCATCAAAGTAACACTCACTTCAAAATATTATTTTTCAGCCTAACTCCCAGGAGTCTCTTGAGTCGCATTCGGCTTGGATTTCAGACTGAGGCTTCTCAAACAGTTGCAGTGAGCGCTCTGCCATCCCCGTGTTAGTCCATCAACTCAAGTGGATGATGTTGGGAAGTTGGAAAAGAAATTTGATCTCGCATCGATTAAGGAATGTTTTCCTTCAGCGGCATGAATGCTCTTAACCTCCTAGTGTCAGACAGGTTCTAATGTTTTGTATATTTTCTTTTCCTAGGGGGTACATAGAAGTACCTGACTACCACATTTCGTGCATTAAGGTCTTATTTTCATCTCTTTTTGAAGAGGATTTTATAATTACTTTTTTGCTTTTGAAATATTTCTCTTTCTTTGGATCAAAAATGCACCATGTAAAAGAATTCTAAAAGAAAAGTTATTACCTTGTTATAACCGAGAATAAAGTGTTAACTTATAGACCAGTCATTCTCAACCACTGTGCCACCCCAATTTTTTTTAAAATTATTAATTACACTTTGAGAAAAAAAAATCTAAAAAACCCGGAACCGAATCATTTGGCCTTTTTATAGAAATAAACTATTCATAAAACTGTTATTGACCAGAGGAGAGAATTATTCATTACTTTCCAAATTTAGATACAAGAAATTTTAATTGGTTTCGCAATCCATTTGTGATACCGATACATCTGCATACGAATTAACTTTGAATGCAGGGGCAGAACTAATTTCGCTCTGTAATAATCGAGATTTAATTTCAAAACATTTGGTAAAGTACATTAATTCATTTTGGATCAAGATTGGAGGCGTTTATCCCATAATAACCAAAAAAGCTATAAAAATAATATTACAATTTTCTACATCTTATTGTGTGAATTCGGGTTTTCAGGATTAACAAATATAAAAATGAAAAAAAAAAAAAAGATAGAAACTTTTAAATGTAGATGACGAAATGAGAGTGGCATTATCATTTCTTACGACCAAATACAAACGAAATTATCAAAAATCCTCGAGCTCAAATTTCGCATTAGATGTATTATTACAATTAATTATTCGATAAACATTTTGTTGTCTTTGTCGTGCATATTAATTTATTTAACATTGGAAGTTATTATCATACACTATTTTACATAGTGTATAATACATAAGTAAAATTCTTTAGAGTTAGAGTGCTGCCGAATTTTTAAATTATTAAAAATGTAGAGCAACAAAAAAAAAAAAAGATTGAGAATCACTGTTATAGTCGAATATATTTTATGTGAACTCTTACTTGATACAGTTGTGCTTTGGGAGAGGATTCCATGTGATCCTAATATCACAAAAATTTCTGAAAGACTGGCAATTTAAATAAATAAATCCAGTTTTTTTTTAAAATTTTTTTTTGGCTTCTTAATACATTAAACGTATTGTGATCGATTATTTGTAAGACTTATTGTAAATATTTGATAAGAAAAATATTCATTTATTATGTTATCACTTTTACTCACTTGACATTATGACTTTTTCTATTCGATAATTTTAACAAAAAAGAATATGCAACCATTAATTACCATGTTTGGTCATTTGACGGGAAGGGTTTTACACGGGGCAATAAGGGTAGGGTTTCAGAAAATGTGATGTATATGACCATCCAGGCATTATAAAAGTTTGTTTGTGCGCTTTACAAGGAATGTCATCATGTTAAAATAATTATTAATTAAATTTTATTTAATTGCTTAAAATTTGCAGTATCAAGTACAATTTTGGAGTGAAAAAGTCAAAAACTTACTCTATTATATCTTTTACCCTGAAAAATGTCAAAGTAGTGAAGACAAATGTTTAAATAAATAGTATAAGCGTAGACTTTTTAGAACTTAGTTATCATGATTGTTCGAAAAGTATATCTCAAAAGTAATTATTTATTAAATACTGAAAGTGAATACTGATTTCTTTTTTACTGATACTATAGTATCAGTAAAGAAGAAAATATTGTTATGAATTTGAATTCGTGGTAAAAGCGAAAAAGAAGGAGATCCTTCTCGTCTTGATCTAAAAACGAGAACGAAAACTTATCTGTATATTTCGAATAGTTTTAACTTCGGCAAGAAATACCAATATAGTGTAAGAACTAGGTCCAACAGGTTATGGTTAGTATACACAATTTAATTTTTTAAAATCAAAAATTCTCTAAAAAAAAGGAAGAGACAAATGCGCAGCAGAAAACTGTGAGCAAAGAATTGTTAATTTGGAATTTTATATAAATTTAATATTAAAAATAAAAAAATGTAATGATAATTCGGCTATATACCATGCTATAATTTTAAGATTCAACTATTATAATTATAATGCATGAACTCAGTGTGTTATGATATATAGTAATAGTTTTCTTCTCTTAAATTTACTTTTGATGATTGAAATCTTTTTCTTTATATTCCTTAGATGCACTAACTGCTGAACCTATGCATAACACACCGTTTTATGGTAATCTAAGCAGATCCCACCTTTCTTCAAAGTTTATCTCTTATTTATAGATCTTTCTTTTCCTTTTTAATTTGGAAAGCACAGTGGTGGATTAAGCGGGTGTCGGACCTGGCGGCCGCCAGGGGCCCCCAGCGCTAGTAGGGGCCCCAAGCTTGAAGAGTACAGAAGGCCAGCGACAAACCAACTACGCCATCTTGAAACAAGAAATGAAAAGAAAACAAAGATACAATGAAACCCCCGCTAGAAATTTATCGGGATGCAGAAAAATTTCTAGCGAAAATTCTAATGTAGAAAAACTTTTTTAAATATTTTTAACAATACTGATATTGAATGCATCAGGTGAATGATCTTTTTTAGTTTTAAAACGTGATAAAAAATAATTTAAGAAGTACTATGGGAGAAAAGACAAATTGAACATTATGGCCATATTATATACAGAATAAAATGTTTTGGACAAAATAGATATGGTAAAAATAATTGATGAATTTGCCAAAGAGAAATCAAACTGTATAGCAAAACTGTAAGCTCTTAAGTAAGGTTTTTAATTTTTTTTTATGTATAGTTAAGATTTTTCTTTAGCCGATGGGTTTTATTATAGCAATACATTTATTTTGAGAATTTAAAGTAAGCGACTCTTTTCAGTATTTTAGTTTTTCGACTCGAAGCCCATGGGCCTCAAACCTTTTACCGCCAGGGCCTTCAACTGCCTTGATCCGCCTCTGGGAAAGCAACATTTTGAAGTAAGATTAACGTTAAACAGGAACTTTATACTTAAATTCAGATCATTGCTTAGTAATTAAGTAATTACAAATTAAAAGGCAATTAAATACTAAGAAAGAATTTAATATTATACACGGTTTTGATACAACACGATTTTAAAAAATTGAGTATCATTTCCGTTCAATAAAAAACTTCCAACTGGAGCTTCCAAAGTAACTGCAACTTCCAAATGGATTTTTTTTCTCAATTGCATTCAATAAGAGGAATTCCCAACTGTGTATTGCTTCAGTAGTTCGTAACGGAAAATTTAAAAGAGAGTTGCAAAGTTATTTAGCTCCTTATAGAGAAATTCTGAAAGAATTACAAGATCGACACAGACAGGTAATTGCAACTACGTCAGATAACTTTTGTAATGAAGGAAAAATAACTAGTGAAGGGCAGTTTCAACCAACTTTGAGGGGGCTGATTTGAGGGAATAGGTTAGGTGTAATTTCTGATGAGAGTAATGATTAAATTAATTTTGTGATCCTAATAAGCCATTTCTCTATTTATTTTATAATAATAATTATTTTTTTTAATATATATTTTTTGTTATATTTTTAATTTTTGCATTTCACATTTTTGTTTTTGATTAAAAACTGTGAGTTAACGTACTTTTCCATTTGTATATTTTATTGGGACGAAATTTCAGCTATCATATTTTACACCTTAAAAGACTTGATTTCAATATAACACGGTGCTCATTGCCTTGATTTGTGTTATTCAAAGTTTCGTAAGGCATGGTTTCGATGCAACACCATACATATTGCCCTGATTTATATTATGTACATATAAGTTAATTTAATAAATAAATAAAATAATAATCTAAATAATTAAATAAAAAAGTATAACACGGTTTCAATACAGCACGGTACGAATTAACCGTGTTATACGAGGAACTCCTGTATATGTAAAATGAATCATTTTTTCTATTATAAAAATCTCTTTTCTGAAAAGCAATAAAAATACTACGAAGGAAAATTTAAGAAATGATTTTTCTCTTTAAAATTTCTAATTTTTTAATTACAGCCATTTTAAAGCGATTCCATCATCTTCAGGAAATTACTATAGATAAAAATGAAAGAAAAAAAGTCCATGAGAACGGATGTACTCTTAACTCTGCTCTTAATCCCATATCCTTCTGTTAAATAAGTTCTTTACCTTTTTTCACCTGCTATAGAAGGACAAACCGGGACTACGAAATTCTCTTTTTTTATCAGGCATGTTAAACACACACACAGGAATTTCCTCAATAAAACACCAAGGGGACAAAAACGACCCTCCTCAATACAACAGAGGACCTAAAGTCTCATAACTTAAATCTCTAAGAGAAGAGGAGGGGGGATATCACCTCTGAGTAATAATTATATTTCCCTCCAAATATGTCAACTCTGATAACTTAACTAGAACCGGCTTTACCCAATAAATAATCATAGGTAAGAAAAAAAACCTTTTAGCCGTAATGTTTGACCGGGAACAATGTAAGTGAGAAAACAGTTTAAAAATAAAATACAAAACGTGAATTTGAGCTACATATTACCCTGACAGCCATTTTGAAAAGCGTCTCAAAAATCGTTAGTTCCTCTGTGACCGCAACTCAACGCAACTCTGAAAAGACCGGAAGCAGTTTTAAACTACAGGCACTTGCGCGCCATCTATTCCCAAACAAGAGAACTGTCCCCCACACAATGGGAACAATGCATTTTTTCCTCTTTTCATGCGAGAGATCGTCTTTTTGCAAACGATCTATTTCTGGACTTTTTTTTAACCTTAGCTACAGTAAGCTTTCGTAATAAAGCAATAAATATGTCCAAACTTTGGTCCTGGAGAATTTTTTATGAGGCTAGTTATATTTCCCACACTGGATATTTTAACTCGCACAAGAGTGTGGGGAAGTAGGGATTTAGTGCTTCTTCAAATGAAAGGCAACGTTGCGTAAAATTGTGGGGAATTTCGGGTTCTTTTCAACCAATATAGTTACCTTTATTATTTAATTTCAGATCTCGTAAATCACTTTAAACGACATTTCAAGTTCTTCAGATAGATTCAACCTTGAACAACTTTTGCTTAGCTAAAGGTTTATATATATATATATATATATATATATAGCTTTATGGAATGTATATTTAAAGTAATGTTTATTTAGATTTATTTCTAAAAACGCATTTATACATACATATGTACACGTTGTATTTGAATGCATACTTAGCTCTGTTTTCAGTTGGTTAATAGTAACTTTACGCGCAAAATATTAAGGTGATTAGTGTAATGGTAGACTTTTAAAATTTGATATGTGTATATACAATAAAACTGCAAAACCATTTCCACCATCTTTTA
>BMAO01037913.1:109856-216768 GCA_019973975.1 Trichonephila clavata
GAAGCCAGAATATAATATTAATGTTTCAATTATTTTTTGTATCTGAAAAAATATTCCAAATTCGGGTCCAATGCCGATTTAAAATCCCAGAGAAGGCATGGATGTTTGTGTTGTAATCCTTTCTTCTGTCTGTGTTGTATGCCCTCGTATTATACATTGCGTGGTGCACAGGGTTTAAAAATGTTTTAAAAAAAATGCCGATTTAAGCTCATTTCAGGCCCTAGGTGCAAAAGATCTACGGGCCCCCTTGGCACTGGCGGATCGAAATTTATAATCAGAAAATCTGATTAAGTCCAACTTATCAGGGCCCCTAGGGGCCCGCCCCAAGCGCCCTATAGATAAACCGCCACTGTTTTGGTCCTATTCTTTAACACTAGGCAAAGACAGCCTAAATTTATTTTTCTTCGATTAATAATTTGACCGTAGTATTTTTTAATTTAATTCTTAAAGGATAGAAATTATTACTTCTACATATCTTAAGCGATAAAGGGTAGAACTCACATGATGACCAAAGAAACTTATAAAAAAAGGCATTTTCATAAACCATATAATCGGAGCACATACATATTAAACAACATTTTTTATGTTTAAGTTAAAAAATAAAAATTAACCATCTTCAGACTTTGCGGTAAGCGTGTTATCATAATAAACCTGTTATCTTCCCCATTAACATGAAGGGAAAGCAACAAAAGAAAAATGAATCTCATGCAAACAGGCGGCGTATTTAATATCAGGGTACATAAAAGAAAAGAAAAAATTATAGGACCTGTTTCTTAGAGCTTTTTTTTTTGATGGTGTAGTAATTAATTAAATATTGAGTTCCTCTGCTTTTGTAATTTGTGGAAATAACAGTTAAATATAAAAATGAGACAGAATCAAACACCTTGTTGATAAAGTATGAAGTGAAAGAAAAGATAAATTTTGTATTTGTTTGAAAACACACATTTAATCAATAGTTTGTTTTACTCAATTAGCAAGAAATCGATAACTAAATCTATTTTTTACAACCAAGACTGGGTGACTTAGTTCTTAAATTTGCAAGCCTCATTGCGGCTTTCGAATCCTGCTTTCAATATAGAAATAATGGGAAAAGTTGAAAGGTTAAATTTAACTGCATCTCGAATACCTCAAAGTTGTGGAAGTTAGAAGAATGAAATAAAGTTTTAAGTGTTATAATCTCGTCATATGATCATGGTCAGTGGCTCAAACAAGGGGGAAGGTGGGGGCGAGCCCCATTCATCTTCCTTGATTTTTGTTTCGATTGATTGTAATCTTATGTATATGCTACCGTTAAAATGTGAAATCCGTTACTTCATAGAAAAACTAGGTATTTCATGAAATAAATAGACAAGTCAGTTAAAGTATATAAAATTATAGAATTCTACAATTTAACTAGGTATTCTATAGAATAACGATCACTTGATCGTTGAAGTATGAAATAAGGCACTCGCAGGTTCTTTGAACTGGTTCTAGTTGCTTTCAGTTAATTTTGAACCCCAATTCAAGTGTCATCACAGCAATTATTGCTCTAATAAATAATGAAAAGTAAAATTAAGGTATTTCATAAAATTTAAATTAGTATTCTCTTACAATTTTATTTGAAAAATTTTACACAATGTTTTTATGAAGCAACAATTTTTCTTCCTAGCATATATTTTTTTGATAATATTTAAATATATAACTATTTCTGTGAGCAACATATTCTTTTTTCCTTTCTATTTAACTAATGTCAGCAACATGAGCAATGATAAATTATATCATATGTGTTTCCTATTATTTACCAGTTAATCATTAGCGATAGGGATAAAATGTATTTATCGAGAGATTTCAGCTGTTTACGATCAATTAATTTATAAAATAACTTTGAGATTGTTTATTTTTCCCTTTAACTGTCTAAATTAGTTATTTTAAAGAATAGCTAGTTATTTCATGGAATAAATAGGTAAAGTATGAAATTTTTCATCTGTTATATACTTTAACTGACTTGTCTAGTTATTTCATGAAATTCTAGTTATTCTATGAAATTACTGAATTATACACGTTAAAGGTAACACATATATTGTGTAAAATAATTACTTATAATTTATTTGTTTAATTAATTCTAATAATTTATTAACTAATTTATTTTTTACCGTTTTTTGTTCTCGACAATCGATAAAATCAAAAGAATATATTTGGCGGAGTATTGGGGGATGTTACGAGAAAGGTGGAACTTTCGAACCTCGATCCGTCCCCCCTTGAAAAATTCCTGTGAGCATCACTGATCACGGTTCAAAGTTTAGTGTCCGTCTCTCCAACAGCCTATAGTTACTTAACAGGGGAATGATAATTCACAACCTTTTCGTCAAATTTTCCAATGGATTTCGATCTTTTTTTTAAAATGTTACATCTCTTAACTTTAAATTTCATAAAATCTCGAAAAAATACACTTCAAAAACTATTGAAATAAAATCAAAAATATTCTCTCTGTCCTTTTTTTAATTTGAAAAAAAAAATGAAATATAAAAAGAGGTTTCAAATCAGTAGGTCAACTGAACCCGGGCCTAGAGTCTCTGTCACAGTGGGAACCTCTTCTCGGTCTTGACTCAGCCTGAATGAGATGATGATTAGAATAATTTCAACGGTCAAATGTTATTTCCGGTTGTATTTTCCGAAAAACTGAGAATTTCGGACAATATATCAATTGGCTGCATGTGATGACCGTCGTACATGTATAAGCCTAGGCCTATACCCCATACACCGTCATTCAGTCAAGTGAGTAAATATTAACGTCGCATTGTTCAACTACACGAGGGCTTTTGACGACGGACCTCGTAATTTTGAACCATGATCAAATTATGAGTACGACACCTGAGCTGGCAACACCTCTCCTAACTAACACACCACACACACAGGAGGACGTTTGAGCTCTCGACAGATTTCATGTGCAGCGCTCCCCTACACGGCGGGTCTTTAGTTGTGCTCTGCTCGATCTTATGACATGCCAGCCACGATCCGATACTTTGACCACTAGGCTACCGAGGCCACATTATTTAGTCAAAAAGCGGTAGTAGGTCATAAATGTGCATGACTTATGTGATTGTACAAGTCATGCATATTTATTTGTTTTGGTTATTGTTTGTACGAGTATTTGACAACGCGTATACAGTGTACTGTCTACTTTTAAGGGCAATAGAGAGCCTACATCTGTGTAGGGGCCTAGGGTCTACTTTTGCGTATGTGCCCAGGGCCTCAAGAAACTTTCAGATGACCTCTCTGAACCTCACAATACTAACATGAGGACTTTGAGAGTGCAGTAATTTAACTGTACATCAACCTCTCTACATGGAACCTCCAGGATTTGATACCACAACTTGACGTGAAAGAAGTAAATCCGGCCAGGACCGGCCGCAACTATGGCCACGGCTACCAGAGCCTAAGGTGGAGAAGAGGAGGGTCAAAATTGTTTATATTATTGAAATTTTAAAACAGATTTTTTTTAAAAAACACATGTTTCTAAGAATTTTTTTTCGTCGAAATAAATATTAAATTTTTAAAGAACCAATAATTTTCTAAAGACTCGCAAAATATCAAGATTTATGGCCATGGATTTTATTTATTAATTAAAAAAACTAACTTAAACCATTTTTTTATCAAACGGTCAAGCTTTAACAACAGATTCACTGATTCAAGATTAACAATAGATTCAATTTATTATTTTTAACAATGACATACACTAGGGTTGCAATCTTAGAAAATGTGAAAGAAACATTTATTTTCCCTAAATCACCCGCTTCCTTATATTTAATATCAAAATGGATGACTAATTTAGGCCCCCAAAACATCAACTGATTTAAATTTTAGAAAGTTCAAAGAAATTTAATCTTTTAAGTGTTTCCCTTTATACAATGAATTTTGTACTACATTCCTCATTCCAATGAAAAGGAAGAGTTTTAATAATAATTCATTAGTGGAAAAAATTCTTTTGTATAAATATACTTTTTTAAGTTACATAATTTAATGTTTTTTAAAAAAATGCTTTTTTTTTTCATGCATTAAATTAAATGACATATTTAACCAATCCGCTGTTTTATTAAAAACATGCATCATTTTCTTGTATTGAACCTATTTCACTTTATTCTATTTATTTCACTTCTACTTCTTTTCGCACCACTAAAATTTCAGTTACTCTCTTTGAATACTTTATCCGCATAAAAATATAAACAGGACTTATATATGAAGAGAAAAATAGGTGCAACAAATAGCTCTAATGAACATATACATTTAGTCACCATTGTAGCTAGTCCTGAGGGGGCCCTATTTCAAAATGCCTCGGAGGCCCCCTTTTGAAAATGAGAGTTTTGTAAATGGGAATATCAATAACATTTTTTAATTTTGCATTTGCACATGTAGGAGCCCCCATTACTGGGAGGCCTCGTATCATTGATACGGCTGATAGGGTGGTAGCTAAGTATCCCTGCATTTAGTAACATATTAACTTGCTACTGGCTGAAACTCAAATGTAAAAAAAACGTCGTTAAATTAGATGTACTTTATGCGAGGTCCACAGAGTATTCAATATTATTTTACGGGACAGTATTAAAATTAAAAAATAAATAGAAAGGCTTTACTAAAAAAAAGAGTATTTTTGTCGTTGAGCCTTATAAGAATAACACGCGTTTTTTTTTTTAACTTTTACATCATCTTGTTAGAGTTTATTCAATTCTATAGATTTTACTTCCTCCAATGAGCTAATGTTCATATTCTACGAATTTTATTCCAACAGGTTAGAACAAATTAAAACTGAATCCGCGTTATTTATCAACCAAAGTTTTCTGGTTAAGCAACCCAGAGGATAAATGACAGACAAGTTGCATAAAAATAATTAAACGAATTAAGGTCACGCTTAGGAGATATTACTATTTAGTATGTTAGTCGCTAGGACTTTAAGTCGAGTTAAGGCATAAGTTATATTTTTATTTTTATTGTATATATACTATATACACATATTCTTCTAAGGCTGAGAGTTATAAATACGATTAATGTATTTCTTTTAAAAATTATTTTTTTATTCTGATTTAATTTTTTATTTTCAATGTGAAGCAAAATATATTTTTGGGATGAAATATATCTAATTTTTAATATATCTAATCTAATTTCAAAGGAGCTCTGCAAACTTACGTCAGCATTTAAATTTTAAATTTGTCATCCATTTTTATTTTCACATATTTTAAATATAGTTTGGTCTCTTAAACTAAAGGTATAACCAGTCTTTTGTGACTAGTTTGAAAATAAATTAACACAAAAGCATGAAGTTTGGAAGAATTTTGTATTAAAGAGTTGTTTATTAAGTTTCATTACATTAAGTAAGATTTCCGAATAAAAAAATTGCCTTTTTTACAAAAGTCCGCTACTTGATTAAAAGCGAATTACAGATTTTTTAATAAAAAGATTTAAAGAAATGGGCTTTAATAAGAAATACTACATTCACTCCTTGTAAAGCATTAGAGGCGTCGACTTTTCATACTACTAATTAAGTTGTCGGGGGAATGAGTGTTTTATTAAAGTCGCACTATATATATAAGGCAATGCGAATCCTATTGGAAACTTACCTCGTAATTTTAAATCATGATCAAATGATGAGACGATACATCCCTTTCTCCAAACGTCCCCACTACGCCAAATTCAGTGGTCGGATCCGGGAATTTAAAGTAATGCCCATACTTGGATCAACCCTTTCCCAGCTTATTTAACGACTTCGGTAGTGAATTAAACCCAGTAACTTCTCTCATCGATTGAAAGAGATAAACATAAGGGGTCGTTTTGTTGAGAGTCCTTGATTGTGAAGACGTCTTCGGACTGAAGTAACAGATACCGTCGTCTCTGTTGGGGGATAAGGATCTGAGCAGTACTGTTCCTCCATCTTTGGAACAAAAGAGGTTAAAAAGGATCTTATTTAGGAGTTTTCACCAGTAGGAGGCATGGTACAGGTCTTCTTACACTAAATTTCAGATTTCTTATTGATCCCCGAGTCTTTGGACAACCCTACAATACACAAGAAGATATATAACTACGTCAGCTTGTGAGAACCCCATTTCCATCCATCTGATTGTCTACCATCCTAAAGAATAGGATAAACGATATCTTCTAAAAATGCCCAATACAATATAGTTCTATATCAAAGATTAGTAAGCATAAAAATATTGCACACAAATTACGAAAGGTAAGATATTCATTTTTTTCTGACTACTGCATAAGCATCTAATTCTTAAAAAAATGGCGAGTGATGTAATTATTTCATATGATTTTATTAAAATTCCTTGTGATTAATGATACCTTGTCATTATTTTTTAACTTCATTTCTAGTAGTATAAAAGTTGATTATACTTCAACTTTTGATTTCAGGGTATAACAAATTTAGAACACATACGAATTTCATCTCATTTAGATTTTTACTTGATCATCAAAATGTAAAAATATTTATAATAATAGGTTTTATTGTTTTATAATTTTTGTGAGGCTCATTTTAATTTAATGGACTACGTAGTGTGATTTTATTCAAATCTATCGATTCTACTTCTTACAAGAAGCCACGTTTCATTTCTTGAAATTGGTTTTTGTGAAAACGGCAAGAACTAAAATGAGTTACATCTTCTAATTTGTATATAATGCTCATTTTGGAAGCAATTGAAAGAATAGAAGGAACGAATTCACCTTCATGTACTAAAAGCCAGAAATGTAGTTATGTTTCGTGTAGTATGTACGAGTAGAAGTTGATGCGTAAATAACTAGGGATAATAGTCCGACTTATTTTTAGAAATAATTATTATCTTGTGAATAAGTTTATTTGTTTTTTGTATTTACCCCCCCCCCCCTCTTATTTTCAGCGGATTATTACGGTTTCCCATAAATAAAGATTCACTTTTGTAAAATTAAGAGTTTATGATAGTTTGTTTTAATATAGTTTAAATATATTAGTTTGTTGTTTTAATAAAAAGAAATATTTTTACCTCTTAATATGTTTCATGGATTTTGATTATTCATGCACTGATACGTTGTAATTAATCAAATAAACACATAAGCCTCATAAACTGATTATTTATGAAAATCATAATCTATTTATTTATTTATTTGATATGGATACAATGTGAAGCGTCAATTTGTTTGATGGACAAATTTTTAGGTCAGAAATCAAAACTTCGGATCGAAAAATTGCTTAAACGTTTCACACGTTGGAGCCTATTTTCCATATACTAATTTGTTTTCCTTCGAAAATCTAGAGTTTGATCTCTGTTGAAAACGTGTTGTCAATAGGTTCGATTTTGCCAGAGGGGATCAAATAAACCTAAGCCTTAAACACGGTTTTGCAGTGCAACAGTTTGAGGAGCGCAGTCACGAAAAGAAGTAACCAATCAAATACAATTGTAATTGTATTTGTTTCAATTGTAATTTTCAAGTTTGTACTGTATTGTTTTGAAAAACTTAAATAATATGATCGATATCTTAAGAAAAATGAATGTCATATATTAATTTTTTAGTGATGGGAGTACAAAATTATTCATTCGGCCCAGTATACAAAGAAGGAAATCAAGCCTTTAACTTTAAAAAATATACTCATAAGAGACTTAAAAACTGAATTACGAAGAACTGAACTGCCACTCTCTATAGCATTAGTTCAACGCACTAACTGGATATGCTAATAAGATTAGTCGCTTAACTATTCTTTTTAAGACGGGATCAAACTGCTTCTATTGTCTTATTTGGCACCAATCTCTGCTTCATGTCATCCGCGACAAAGTACTCATCTTTCGTGTCAAGGTCTGAATTGACAAGGGTTTCAACTGCCAATTTTCGCTACAACAGTCTTATAACCCTGTTTTTTTTCCACGACATAGATTTAATTCTATTTATTTTTTAATTTAAAACCTAGAGTGTGTGGGACTTTTTTCAGGAAGATTAAAAAAATAGAAACAAAAAGAGTATTTTTGAAACAATGAAAATGAATCTCAGTGTCACTTCTGTCAATGTTTCGTTTATCATTATGCAAATTTTATCCGTTTATCTAAAAGTTTTGTGCTCTTTACAACCTACGCAGCAGACATCAAGAAAAATATGAAACTGTTTTAAGAAATATTAGATTTCTTGAAATAGGTTAAAAATATATTCCATTATTTACTTTGATCTAGATTTTAATTTGTATTTTTATTATAGTGAGGCATTATAATATAAGCGAAATCCTTCTTTTTCTAATTAATCTATCCTTGAAATCCACTCTTATTCAAAATTATGTCCTAACTCAGTGATTCTCAACCACTGTACTGCAGTAATTTGTATGATGCCAAATTTTTGAAATGTGCCACCAAATTTTTTTTTAAATTTTTAATTATACTCTATAAAAAATATAATCTGGAACCAAATCATTTGGCCATTTTATATAGAAAAAAAAACTAGGGCCGTGGGTAGCCTAGTGGTTAGAGCATCGGACGCCCGACCGGAAGGCCTGGGTTCGATGACCGATGCCACCAAATATTCACCGAGTACACACAGAGTACGTGCTCGTTAAATCTGTGGGTCCGATTAGTGTCGCCATCTATCGTGAGCAAAATCGTACTGTCACCTTCATGGGCTCAAAACTTAGGCTAACGACAGGCGTATCTCTAGCCCGTTGCCATGATGAATTTCGTGGGCCTCGATTTGACTACGTCAGACAGGTGGAATAAGCAACAACAACAAAAATAGAAAGAAACTGATGGTACTCGTGGTATATTTAACTTATCCTTTCGTGGATAGATGAATATGAAAAATTTGATTGGGTTCGTAATCTATTTGCGATATTGGATACATTTGTTTATAAATTAATTTTTGAATGAAGAGGAAAAACTAATTTCAAACTGTAATAATCGCCGCCCATCCGGTATAGTGGACAGTGAAGCTGACTGCGGTGCCGTAGGGACTGGGTTCGAATCCCGGAGATGGCATGGATGTTTGTGTTGTAATCCTTTCTTCTGTCTGTGTTGTATACCCCGTGTTATACATTGCGTGGTGCACGGGGTTTATAAATGTTAAAAAAAACTGTAATAATCTGTATTTAATTACTAAGCATTCAGAAGAGTCAATTAATTCATTTTGGATTAAAATTACAGGTGATTATCATATAATAATCAAAAAAGCTTCAAAAATATTGTTACAATTTTCTACATCTTATTTGTGTGAATTCGGATTTTCAGCATTATCAAATATAAAAATGAAAGAAAAAAAGAAAAAAAATCGAGACTTTTAAATGTAGATGACGAAATGAGAATGGCATTATCATTTTTACGATTAAATATAAAGGAAATTATCAAAAATCATCAAGCTCAAATTTCACATTAAATATAGCCTTATAATTAATTTGTAATTTAAGTACTCAGCTAACATTTTGTCTTTGTCGTATTTATTATTTTATTTAACATTGAACACTATTATCATAAGCTATAAAACATAGTGTATTATAGATAAAGTAAACTTCTTTTAAACTTATTTCATTGTTAGTGTGCCACCAAATTTTGAAATTGTTAAAAGTGTACCGCAACAAAGAAAAGGTTGAGAACTCGGTTTTTAAATATGTCGGCCGTTCTTCAGCCTTTCATGAACAAATTATGTTAAAGAATATAGAAGAATGAAAGTATATGAACCTTAAGGTATCCGACTACTTACAACTTTTTTTTAAAAAAAAAATGGAGGTATGGGAATTTTTTTGTTGTTGTTATTTTTAGGTTTGCTTAGTACATTTTAAGAAAAATATGCTAACTTTAAGAAGAAAAAAAGAAATTATTATTAATAAAATGGGGAAAAATGGGTAAACATTTACAAAAAATAACATAAACGCGACCCATTCTGTACCAAAAGTTTATAAACAAATTTTCAATGTTTCAATTCTGATGTGTTGCTATGTTATTTATTTTTGAAATGACCTTCAGGATAAGAGATATTTTAATTTTTACAAAAACTAGAGCACTTTATCTGAGTTATATTAAATTGATTAAAAAACAATGATTATATTAACAAAAGGGACTGTAAATTTTGTAATAAGACAGTGAGGATAAATCTGAAGGTTAAAACACTTCTACTATATTATACATTACATACACAAAAAATTTCAATTAATTTTTTCAAAACTTTTTCAACAATCGCTGTCCTTGTTTGAGCATTAAAACACACACACACACACACACACATTTCCAGTAAAACGCGTCTTAAAGTATGACATCTTGCTTAAAGTATTGGTATCTGCTTTTACTAAAACACTTGTAGTTTTTGTTCTAGTGAACAAAAAATAATAAGTTTGATATTTTTATAAAGCTAATAAGATGGCCTATAAAATAAAACCATAAAAAATTTGTCGATTTTTGGCAAAATTCACAATTTTAGGGTAGTCGGATACTTTAAGTTTTTACAGGACTCTTAATTTTCAGATTAGTCATTTTTACTCATAATATTGTCTTGTCTTTATCGATACATTTAAATGGTTATCAAGAACTATTTATAGCAATAATACCAGATGTATATCCTAGTAAAAATTCAAAAATAAATACTATATTTACTTGCGAATAAAAATAGTTTATTACAATAGAAATAAGCAATACACATGTCTTTCATTCTTTCAGAAAACATTCTTTTTCCCTTTAACTTAACTTTTTTTCCTTTTCTCAGAATAAATGTCCCTTTTTTTAAGCATCATCATGTTACAAAATGAAAGATTCTATCGTTAAATAAAAATAATAATAAAGTTCTACTCATATATATAAATGCTGCAAAAAAAAATGAAGGTAGATGCACAAAATTCAAAAAGCAACGCAGAAAATAAAATAGTTCAATGAAACAAAATATGACAGAAAATAAAACGACTCTAAAATTATGAGCAATAAGCACAGGTATAAAGTAGGAAAAAAAGAGTAAAAAATTGCGCCCCTGAAATTTATAGACTGATTTTTAAAGTAGAATATGTGTGTGATTTTTTAAAAGAAAAATACTTAACACATATTGATTCGAGCAATGAAAAGAAGAAATACGATCACGTCATAAAAAAATTAATAGGAGCAATTTATTATAAAAAAGATGTATATTTTTTTCATTAATTTAACACATGAAAACATACTTCACATCATTATTTTCCACGAATGTTTTCAGTTCCTTAAATGCATTTTCCTTAATGAGCTAGTTAAACGAATTTATTAAAGGACTATATTATACTCTTGTTAAAAAAAAAAGAGTCTAGAATAAATCATAACGCACAAGCTACTGTGAAACTTAATATCTAAAGATGAAAGTAAACCTTTATCCCTTTAAGCCAGCACAATCATTTTTCTAATTTTCTGCCAAAAAAAAAATTGTCCAAAAACTCTGTTACAACTCCCTTTATATTATCTTTTAGTCATGTACTGGATAAAAGAAAACATGAACTGGTCCCCCTTATAGTATTTATACATACAAAACCAGACTGACTGAATAGCGGACGAACCACCACAGGAAACTTAAGTTTTCTCTACTACAGCACATTTACTGTATTGTACACAATTAATTAGCTGGGAGAAAGCCGTAAAAACAGTGTAACACATAAATCGTTTTCTGTACTGCTCTTTAAAAAAAGGTAAGTGACTGGGAGACTATTTTAAGGAATAGTATTTAAAGTAGAAAAATACTGTATTTTTTAGAAGAGATTAGTGGTTATGTGTCACCTTATTGTCACTTTTTTAAAGAAATCTCGCCATAGCATGAATCGTATAAAATGTAATATATTTTTAACTGTTTCGTCTTTTTTTTTTTTTTTAAAGCGGCTTATTTTTTTTATACTATAAGTGTTCCTTCTACGTTTAATACACCAAATTTTTTGTTTACTTCGTTTCAATCACAACAATTTTTCTCGTTCAGTAAGTTCGAGTGTAAAAAAAAAGATTTAAACTATTTTTTAATTGGATAACATCCATTTATATCATAATGAGTTAAACAAAATAATTTTAAAAAATCGACTCTTTAAAGTAAAAAAAAAACTGACCGAGAGAGCAAACTATGTCTACTTTACTAGATCCTAAAAAAAAACCAACCCTACAGATATATTTTTGTAATCATTCATCTACTGATATTTTAAAAAGGGATGCCATATGTATATATAATTTGGAAAACAGTAAATACAACACACTTTCTAAAGCAAGGGTGTCAAACTCAAAGACTAACTTGAGCCAAACAAAACAAGGTTTAACTAAATGTGGGACGCAAAAAAAATCTATATTCATAGAAACGTAAGTTTGTTTTGAATAATATAATAAAAGAACAAGAAAAATTTAATGTTAACGTCCTGACACTTGGCATCTCTTCTCTGCTACTACCTTTACTATTTCGGGAGAAATTTTGATATTTTATTACATATTATTGTGTGCCGATATACTGGCTGGGCCGCAAAAATGTTCGTTTTGGGCCGCGAGTTTGAAACCCCTGTTCTAAAGAGTTAAAAAAAAAGGTGCGTTTCTTAAGAAAACGTAAAAATACAGCTTTCTAATTACAGATTTTGATTTATAGAACTGCGTTTTTTCAAATAAAAACAACAAAATGATTAATTACAATTGAAATGAGTTTTCAGAACTGCTTAGAAGATGAATTAAGATGGAGAGTCATCGCTGAGATTGAAATAGGTCAGTTTCAAGTAGATATTTCCAGCTGGTTAAAGAGTTTTTTAAATAGTAGTATGGAATTAATTCTTGAGAAATCCGTCCAAAGTCACCCAAAACTATGTTCATCTGTAGAAATTCTATATACACCGCTGCATTCATGACACCATAAAAACCTGGATTCTACTTTTAGAGCAATTTTCAAACTATACAGACACCTAGAAAAAGTAAGCTCTTAAATCTCGGTGGTCTACTTTCGCTTGTTAGAGAAAAGAGCCACTTCTGCGATACAAGGAACAATATTCTTACACAAAATGAAATTGAGGTCATGTCTTCTTCACAGGGAAATTGAGATTTAGTATACAAAATGGTTATCGAGATGTCTTCATTTGGAAAGAGCCTAGAGCTTATTTTCATACCTTTGATATAAGGGAAAATGACCACTTCGGGGGAAGTAGAATTCTTGCGAGGCGAAGCAATTCGTTGGAGGGCTGCACATCTTTATATGTCTTCGATGCGAATATTGTGACTACATAATGCTATAAGGATAAGGTTCTTGAACCTTATAGAAAACTTTTCCTAGAAGTTATTGGAGATGACTAGTGGCACACACAAAGGGGGGGGGGAGAGATGTCCTAGGAGTCCGGACCCTTCCCCAAAGCCCTTGAAATTTTTTCGATTGATGATAATCCTATATATATAACGTAAAATTTAATTAAGTACTTGCAATTAACAATTTATTTTATTAATTAATGCTAATTATTAATTCAAACATTTATTTTTACTGTTTTTTGTTGACAAAATCGAAAGACTCAATTGGTGTTGTCGTGAGGTATGATACAAGTTGTTGGACTTTCGACCATGACCTTGAAAAATTTGTGTGTGCGCTACTGTAATTGACCTTTTATTTATTGATGATAGCTAGAGATTTATTTAATTGGAAAAATGTGACATATGCTAAATGGTAGTGAATAGTAACGTTGTCAGATGTAAGTCCCGTACAGAATGCTTAGTATGTTTCAGGAAGAACCATTAAACCACAATTACAAACCTTAAGTACTCACTGTTAGAAGAATAAGATTTGTGTCTATAAACTACGGTTGAACCTCCTTTTTTATCTGAGGGATCATTGAGAGGTTTATAAATCTTTGTCGGAAGATACCACTCCTTAATTAACCCTTAAGACCCTTGAAACATTAAATGCCATGTTTTAAATGTTTTGAGTGTCACAATTTTTATCTGAGATTTGCTAACTGATATTTGCTATCGCTTAAAAATTTTTTGAAGGAAAGTTAAGCGGAATATTTCTTTCTAATTTATTTTTTCATAGGTATCATTGTAAGAATATTTATCTTTATGCTTCAACTATTTGGTTGAAGGGTTTCAAAATTATTTTTTTTCTAATTTATAATATTTATGCTGATTAGTCCTTCTAGTAGGTATGACAGTCGTGCTATTCAGATGTCAGTCATGTTATATTTCTGACACGTTAAACTGCAGTGATAGTTAGTATAAGTGAAAACGACATTCACATCGCTTTAACGATATCACTTGGATAATTTTTCAAAGATTTTACACTTCATTTATCACATTCTTTCCCTGAATCATTACTTTCCCCCCCTCGTTTGCACAACTAAAATCAGGTTTCGGGAAATACTTTATCTTCTTTAATTAGATTCTGTTACAGCATATCGCCTGTTTAATATTAAAACAAATATTAATGTGATTGAGGTAGTCAGCATAAATACAAAACAGTCCAAAAATAATCATATTGGATGAATTCCATTTTCTCTCGATGGTACATTTGCATTACATGACAATACATCCCAAACCATCAAAGGGGCCACTTAGTTTAAATGAATTTGCAGAAATGAATATACTAAACCCTTTCAAATATTGCGAAAATAATGTGAAGAGTGTTTATCAACACTCCAATACAATGAAATATTTAAAGCATTCTATATTTCATAGATTGTTATTTATGAAGTTGTTGGAATAAAAGTTAAAAAATAAATATAAAGAAAATGTAGGAGATTTTCTTACGAATTAATTACAAATTTTTAAAAAATCATTACTTTTTAAATCATTTTTTTTTGTGTTAATTTGATATTTGATGAATTATAACTAAAAGATAAAATACCAAGAAAAATACAATACTTATTAAAAATGTCTGGAACATGATAAGGTAAAGGTAATGAAAGTAATTCAGAGGTATCTTACATATAATTTTTTTTCGAGTTTAAAAAAAAAACTTCACTGACAAATATGAAAATAATGGATCTTATACATCACATGCATGTTACCAGAAATAACAATGAACTGACGTATTAGGGTAGAAGACATTTTTATGATTAGCAATCCTAGAGTTTTACATTACACGATTGCTAAAAATTGATAAATTACGCAAGATATTTTATTTGAAAAACAATCAGATTGCGTTTGCTTAATTTTATAAAAAGTACATAAAAATATAAGCTCTAATTCAATTAAGAAGTGTATGGATTATAAGTGTACTTCAAGAAAAAGCTAAATACCTAATCCGAAAATTTTCGGAACAGTTAGATACAATTTTTATATAAGACAACTATATTTTCAAAATTAGATCAATTATATCGGTCACTCCCAATTTTAAAAAAAAAATACTTTAAATTAATGACTGTTGATGTTTAAATTAATGTTGAAAATGAATGTTTAACTCTTAATCACCATAAAAGTAACGCAAGGGACTAGTGACGACGAATCTCTTAATTTTAATTCGTAATCATATGAGTTCATACCTCAAGCGGGATCTCTATAAGAATCTCCCTAGTTCAGATAAGTTTTTTCAAACAGACCAAATTTACTATATATCCAAAAAGTTAATACCTCGGTATAATTTAACAAGTCCTAAATGTCCTCGAAAGCGAATGTGAATCGCACTAAAATCCTTACAAGTCCCCCTGCTATCCTCCACCCTAGCATCAGAAAAAAATCCAATGCCCCACACATGTCGGGCTCCAATCATTAATCGGTGCATTCAAGAAAAGAGCTACCCGCGGGCCATAGGAAGGCCGAGTAATGTCGAGGTCACGTGAGCTTGGTAATACAGGAACCCGGATCTCGATTAAGCATTCTTGCATCGTGGGTTATTGTTGGTAGTCTACTCGACTATTCTCCCCCCCCCCTTCTATCTATCTATCTATCCATACGAGACACACCCTGTTCTCTGTTTTAAGAGGTAACTACAAGACAAAAGCGCACCGGATAATTTGGTGGTACTCGTCAGTAGCGATATACTGGCCGAGCACCTGGCAAAATATGAAATTCCTGGATTATGAATAACTTCTGCAATTTTGTCCGTCTCCCCCTTCCCCTATTGGCAGTTTGCTCCCATTAAAAAAGATAAGGCGACTTCATTTTGTTTCGTTATTATTGTTTTATTTCTTTTTAATAGTCCTCAAAGGTCGAATGCCCGTGTTATCCGCCAACTATCCCAGGTGATAGGAACGAATGTAAGTTTTGGGGGATGGCGCAACTTCCCTGTCGTAAGTCCCCTATGCTTAATCGATTAAGCAACAAGCCGTATCATACGTCAAAGGCAGGTTGGCTCAGCCGGAGATGATGTCCAATGGCTAGAGGGTCGGCAATTAACAAAGAGAATGCACGGAATCACCAATCGAGTAAGCGTTTAAGAGACCCCTTGTCCTTCAAAAAATCCTATCCATCAAAGTGTCAGTTTTAAAATTATCCTTGACTTCTTTAATATCCGTAACAAATATAATATTCCAAAGAGGGAATATAGGTAGAGTGGGAGAAAAGGGACAATTGGGATAAGATTGGCGTAATTGGCCCCTCTGGAAAACTGCTCTTTAAAATGAAAAAATGAGGATTTTCGATTTTTTTATAAAACAAACTCTTTTTAAAGGGTTGTAGTTAAGAATTCGGTCACTTTTTTTCTTCGGAAATGTATTACGGAATGAAAATGCATGGTCTGAAAAATCTAAAGAACAAGCACTCGAGGAAGTTGAATATTTTTTAAAATTTTGAATAAGTTTTAAAATGGGTTAGTTCGATGCGAAAGCAGAGAAGGAAATGTAAGAAGCTAATTTCTGCCTAAATTGCATATTTTCCCCCAACAATTGTGAATGAAATTTTATGGATCCTTATGGAAAAGTAAAAAATAAAATTAAAAAAACCTAGAGCATTATGGTATGAAAGCAACAAAAACGTATACTGAATGTAATAATAATTAGTTATTTAGTCGAAATATCATACACAAAATTTCCAGAGAAATAATTTTGTGATAATGTGAATAGCTGCCATAAATGATATAATTTGACTGGCTCGACCTATATATATATGTCAAAGGACTACAAATTCTCTTTCCTTTATAGAGAATCAAAAAATGTCTACATTTCTTAGAAACTGGACAAAATATTCATTTTTCTATGTACAAACAAATACGTATAAATAGCTTTATAAATCTATTGAAAAATTTAGATCTCGACAACACGTTTATCTTATGTGCAATTTTTAAAACCATTTTCTCTCTTGCTTTTCAAATTTCTGAGATCCTTTTTATTTTTATAGAAGAAATACTTCTGATTCCGATTTGTGTAAAGTTTTTATGTGGCACTTTCCAACAAAAAACAGCAATTGCGATTACAAACAACATATCAATAAGAACAAACAATTGATAAAAACTTATAGCCAATCATGCAATCGTAGCAGCTAAGAACAAATAAAGTGACTTAACGATTGATGAAATCTGTTGTATGTCATACAAAAAGTAAAAATGCTTAGACGGTAAGAAACGGAGAATTTAAAAAAAGGAAGAAAGAAGGTGAAACCACTATCAAAATAGGAGGAGATAAATTGTCAAACTAAAGATTTATGGATAAATATCAAATGTTCTGAAGATAATGCAACAAACCAATTATGTTCTTTAAATTCTAAGTACGCTCTGAATTGACTTTTGAAATATTGAAAATAAATTATCATCGGTTGACACCTTCCCACGCTGAAAGCGTCAGTGATATTGGACAATGAGAGATAAATTACAGACGCGGAGTAATATACTCTTTACTTTTGTCTCTTTTTACGTGGGGGATGAATACCATACAAAAAGAGACATATATCATATTTGACTGTAAATTCATTGAAATAATCTGTAACAGCAATGAAATGTGAAAGTGTGTCCTTCCACTACGAGTAATCACTAGGCACCCACCAGTTTGGATTAACCTTGCTATTCAATAAATTTATTTTTATTTTGATGAAGAAAATTTAATTTTAGGAGATATTCTAAAACTGTTTCCTTTTTTAAATTTTTTTTTATTCAAAATTGCAGAAGAGTCAATTTCGTGTATTTATCTAGAAATGAGTTTAAAATATATATCTATCGAGAAAAATTTTAAGGAAAGTAGAGCAGAAAAATCACAATAAGTTTGAATGAATACTCCAAATAAGGCTGTCAAGTTTTTTAAACTTTGATTGTATAATCAGAAAAGAATCAATCATTTAATGTAATAATATAGGAATCAAAAAGCTCATAGAAACTGTATCTTGCGTGTAAAAGTAGGTATGTTTAATTTCTGAATTCCATATATTCTGTATTAAAATATTTCTGATTGTGTCAAACTCTTCATTATTTTAACTAATAGAAAACAATTTAATTTTAATGTTTAAGATCATTTTGCTGTATAACTTTGCTCTTGTTTCTTTGAACAAATATACAATGAATCTCTTCGAAAAAAGAATGTAACGAAAAACATTTTCCAGTTAACACCCAAGGCAATTCTCCTAAAGAAGATCTATCTCTGTTCTCATTTTAAAATATTAGAATGTGTGTTTTCTACAGCATTACAGGATCATCAGTTTGGAGCAATTAATTCTTGCAACTTTTCTTTTCCTCATTTAACAGACCTGAACACGTGCCTCTTGTGTCACCGCTGACGACACAATTCACTGGTGCAGCTTATGATGTGTATCCAAAGTTGAGAAAAGCTGCACCCACATGTTTAGCACAATATTGGATGAGTATTTCGGTAGCTGCTTCGACCAACCCAGTTGTGTTAACATAAGAATAGGTGTGGTATGCCTTTCCTTTGAAACGTCTCCACTCGTTGAAATGTGCAGCATCTACATACACGCGCTACTGGCATTGCGCTTCGCCACGGAGAACTGGACGACCCAGCAGGCTTGGATTTGAGAGAAAGTATTGTGTATGCGGGGGCTTTCTCCAAAATGCGAAAAAATGGAACACTAATTTTGAAAATATCTTCTCAGTAAACGTATAAATGCCCCCGTTGTCTTTTAGCGAATTAGTAAAATTACCATACTTATTAAATGCAAAATGTAATAAATGTATCAATATTTATTGTGTTAAAATTAAACATTACCGCTTTAAAACAAGTGGGTGAAAAAATAAATACATAAAAAATGTATTTCAATGAAAACACTATAAATATCTAAATAAATAGGTTTAAAGGCAAATAATATCTTTTTGTTGCCATTAGGCCTTGAATAAACTTCAAGTAATCTGTGGTAATTGTCATTAATATGTTTTAAATTCGATATAAGAACTCAAGTTCTTTTGGAATGCTATACAACTTAAATTTATTAGATTGCGACTTATTCCTTCAACATATGTAGTCTTATGATAACATAAAGTATAACTGAGTGATGGTTATACTTATAGTCAATCAATATAATTTATTAATATTTATGAACTGTATACATTATAGATTATAGATAACTTAATATTGCTTTAAAATCCAGAGAGAGAATGTGTTTTAAATAATAATTACAAAAAATAAGTATTTTGATAAAAGAAAATTAAGTTACAAGTAGCACGGATTCAAATTTTGTATAATAATTTACTCTCAAATTGTTATTCTACTGAGAAAAGGATCTCTTTCGTATTTTTATTAACAAAAACAACCTCTTTCATAAGATTTTTCTGGTTTTATAAATTGGAAATCTATACATATTAACTTCCACAATAATACAAAAAATTTAATAGTTTCATTTATTAAGCTTATTTAATAAACGATGGATTCTTTTTAACAAGCTAAATATCATTATTTATCTTGAACAATGAGAAATAAAAAAAATCTAAATAATTCGCAAACAATACCCATGCCACGATAAACTGAAAGACATAGCATGTAAAAAAAAATTTTTTTTTCAAGGAAAAACTATTAACTTGTTTTAAAGATACTTATAAAATTTCTGTTAAAAAATATGTGTTTATTTTTTTAAATAGATCACAATTCCGTTTTCTCTTTATTTTAAAAAAAATAATCATTCTGTTACTTATAATTAAATCTTAATGTGTCAACTATAATAAATATTTCTCCGTTTTTTGTTATAAATCCACAATATTTCAAATAGAAGCAAAAATTCCGTTCTTAAAGCAAACCACAAGTTTCATTATTAAATTTAATTAATTTTATAATTAAATATAAATTATTTAAAGCGAACCACAAAATTATAAATCCAAAATATTACAAATAGAAGCTAAATTCCGTACTTTACAATTTGGTAATATGCATATAACATTGATTTTAATATGTACATGTTCTGTGCCACTGTTTTTCTTATACACCCACCATTCCAAGTGTATTTTCTTTTATAGTCCTTTCTTTTTTCATTCTTTCATTCCAAACTAAATTTATTCTTTTTTTTCTAATTTTTTTAAAATTCTTTTTACTTGTAGTATTCCTTTGTTATTGACGTTATTTCTGATTGGGCTGTAACAAATATAATATATTAGATCCTGCGTTACTTAATAAAACAGTATTTATAAAACGTAGGTTTTAATAATTTCTACTTTTTAAGCATTTTGATGAGCTATTTTCAAGTTTTCTTTGAGAACCAATGTATTCCTACACTTCCATATTTTAAAGCAATCATCTGTAAATGATAGAAAACACATGCGCATGCTCCAAATCTGTGGATGTCTGTTATAGCATTAAAGATAAAAAAATAAACGATCTTTCATTTCTGTATATAATAACCTATATGTAAATAGAAGAGAGGAAAGTATTCAGAGGCAGTTGCTATAATCAATGGCAAATTTAAAAAACAACAGCACCAAAAAAGAACAGATATTATAGCACACACACAAGGGAATACTATTCTTCTCATAAGTGCTGGCTTTTAAAAACTTCCTTTCAAGGAGAAGCAAATAAAAATATTCGACTGACAGTATTGCAACCGTTTTCATTTAAAGAAACAAAAACTAACGTGAGTTCAGATGGTTTTAACTAACTATTTAAATCATCTTTAAAAACAATGGCAATCGAAAAGCATCAACTTTCACTTGTTTCAACCAATCACCTTCCAAAAGCATAACGCACAAATATATTCTGCTATTATATGTTCAAACAGCACCCCACGTCCATAAATTATACAAATAAAAACATTTATTCCTTTGAAGGTTGCTATAGCTAATGGTTTTGAAAGGTTATAAACAAACAATTGATTGTATAATATCATCGCACTCCGAATCAATGCATTGGCCGCGGTGGCCTAATGGTCAAGGTAACGGTCTCGTGGCTGCAGTAACGCACACAGGAATTTTTCAAGGGGGAGCCCAGGGTTGAAAGTCCACCATTCTCGTATCATGCTCCAATACCTCACCCAACATATTCTTTTGATATTCTCAATTTTGGGAACAAAAAACAGTAAAAAATTAATTATCGAATAAATAATTAGCATTAGTTAATAAAATTAATTATTAATAGCAAATAATTAATTAAATTTTACGTATTATACACACAGAATTATAATCAATCGAAAAAAATCAAGGGCTATGGGGGAGGGGTCCAAACCCGAGGACACCCCCCCTTGTGTGCGTCACTGCGGGGCTGGCATGTCATGAGTTCGAGCCTGGTACCTCTAAAAATCCGCCGTGCAGAGGGGGCCGATGTGTGTTAAATATGTAGAAGCTCAAGCGTCCTCCCATTGATGTGGTGTGGAAGTTGAGAGAGGGGATGCCAGCTCAGGTATCGTCCTCGTCACTTGATGATGGTTCAAAATTACGAGGTCTGTCACCAAAAGCTCTCGAGTAGCTGAATAGTGCGATGTAAAAAAACACTCACTCACCGAATCAATGCAAGAGTATTGGTGGAGGACCTCGCAGTTTTGAACTATCGTCAAGTGACGAGGATAACACCTGAGCTATACCCCACAAAATCAAACATCCACGCCACCCCAACATGACGGTTTTGAGCCTTGAGAAATTAGCTTTAATATTCGGTGTGCCTTTTATGGCATCAGGACTCATACCCACGATGCAACAAAAATAATGGTGGTCATGGGTTTGCGACTTTGGTCACTCGGCATTCACAGCCTCACAAGCAAATGAAATGTCGAATTTCTTAAAGTTGTCTTTAACTATCAAACCATCCTGATTATTGAAAAAAGCACGACAATTTTTCTTCTATTTCATCACTACTAAGGATTAAAATATCGGACTAAAAATTCAATACCGATATTCGATATCTTTTAGGTCGTAATACCGGGATATCGGTTTTAATGCCGGTAGCAGAAATTTTAGAAAAAAAAAAGAAAACACAGGTGTTTTTCTCTTTGTTTTATTTGCCAGTATTATCAAAGAACGTAAATAACACAAAAAAATAATGTGTAACTTATAAATTATAACAGTATATAAAGAATCATAAAAAAGTAAAGGAATATCTTTTTTTTTTTTGAATCACAAAAAAGTGTAAGTATCACTATTCAGTCTGCAGTCCGTGGTTTTCATCATATAAGTAATGAAACTAAACCGAAGGTTTATGAAATGATTTCTTATGTTCTGTAAAGTTATTATTATTCATTATTATGGGTTATTATTTATTATATATATAATAAATCTCTGAAAAATATTTTGAACCCTAAAGTAAGGTATGCAAATACAATGTGAATAACAAACTCAATAATTTGAAAAATAGCGAAATATTAGGCACTTTTTTTCTTCACAACTACAACCTTGTTTTCACAGATACGAATATCAGACTACGAATCCCGTGCGTGTGCAGTATCACTCTGATCTGCAATAGAACAGTTTTAATCCACCTCCTTGGATGTGATTCACTTATTTTATCATTTCTCTTGATTGTACAATGCAACTTTGTATTCACAGTCTAATTTCGTCCGTTAGGGAGACATAAAAACAAAAACGCATGCTATTTTGCTATATTGGCGATCCCTAAACATAGAGTGGAGACAATTTTAAAAAAATTCTTGTAAATAGCGAAGAAACGGTATTTAAAATTGTGAATACCGGTATTACAAAAGTTTAGAAATGATTCAAAATACCGGTATTCGGTATCCCGGTATTGCAATCCCTACTACGTACTATAAAATATCGCGTATTATTTTGTACAGACTTCCCTTTCGTCAAGACAACGCATCTGGGTGGAGCTTCACAATACAGTGAAGGGTATCATGGAAAATGATTCACACACCCACATCCTAAGGGAGTTGATTTCAGCGATAATAAACACAGCCTTCATTTTCTTTTTTAGGTAACTCATCAATTATAAAACATCCTCTATAATAGATCCAACAATTTAAATTGGTTCCCACGCATCTCTAGGCATTGTTGTATGTTTTCGTCTCCCTCCCCCTCCATTTAAATTGAAAATTACGTCCTTAAATCTTCCCTGTCTTTGGTTAACTTTTTTTTAAAGTAATCTGGGTTCAGCTGTACATTTTGTTAATAATTTTATAAAAGCTTGCTTAATTATAACTTGAAATTCAAAGTGAATGAGCACGGTTTTTACCTTTCATTGTCTCCTTATAATTAAATATTTCTACTTGAAACTGCTTGGATATTAACTTTTTTTGTCCATTTTCTAAAGCGCTTGAAAAAACCTAACAGAATTAAAGATTGGGGAACTCATCTAAGAAACTTTAAATCATTTAGGTTTTAATCGTTGTTAAAAAGAAGCAACGATTAATAATTGAACCTATTATATGAATTATATGAACCTATAATATGAGTGAAATAAATCGGACTGTGTAGAATATTTTTGAAAAAGGAAAAATTTGCATCTATTCTCTGTTATACATATCAAATAAATGTCCAGTAACAGTGGCGCACACAGAAATTTTCCAAGGAGGGGAGGGGGGTCGAAAGTCCACCCTTCTCGTATCATGCTCCGATAAACCACTCTATATATTCTTTTGATTTTGTCGATTTTCAGGAACAAAGAAACAGTAAAAAACTAATTATTGAATAAAAAATCAGCATTAATTAATAAAATTAATTATTAATAAGAAATACTTCATTAAATTTTACATTATATATACATAAGATTATAATTAATCGAAAAAATCAATGGCTATGGGGGGTCTGGACCCGGAGATCACCCCTCTTGTGTGCGCCACTGTCCAGTAACTATGAGAAGTATTAATACTAGTAAAAAAATCCCTTTTATGGTATAATCGTTAAATTTACTCTCTAACAACCTTTATGATTTATAATAAATATTCCAAGAGTCAACATTTTTTCTATCTCAGATATCATAAATTAATTGTAAAGTGTAAATTAAAGATATTCAACAGTTTGAAATATCAAATGGTAAAATGGTTTATAAATCATGTATCATAAATGTTCCATGCTCATGTGAAAGCAAAAAAAATGATTTAAAAAAAAACATGCCTCGTGTTTTCAGGCACAAACACTTGCTATTTCAATAAAATTGCGATTTTCGATGAGAAGCTCCAGAGATCAGAAGTGTTTTTATCTTATTTTTAAAAATAATTTCGCTACTCTGATTCGGTTAATTAAATAAAAAAAAAGCTTATCAGTTTATATTAAAATCAGTAACTTACACGAATTAAATTATCGTAATTCACAATTTTAACAAAATATTATTCTTACATGTGTTGCTATAAAAGCAAAAGAAACAATACTTCGAATAATGAACAAATATATTATCCGATATTTTGTATGTCATGAATACTATATAGCGGAAAATTAATATATAATTTTACAATGATTCTAAATATTTTTTGAAACCATATTTCTATTCAATTTTTGAAATAAGTTAAATTAATCAGTTATCGTTTAGGAAGAATTCGAGATTAACCTTGTTCGTCCGATTCCTGGTGTCATTAAAAACCTATCGGGTAGATGTAAGCTAAAACTATTGAGTTTGGATGTATACACACACATACACACACACTCACACACACACATATATATATTCATATATGTATGTATGTATATATATATATATATATATAGGGGCACATGTACTACCTCAAGTGTTGCTTGACCATGGTGTTCAAAATCACGAGGTTCATGACCCATAAACTTGCTTCTAAGTATGCTGTTATTAAACACTTAAGGTATCCGACTACTAGCGGCAACTTTTTTTTAAAAAAATGGAGACATGAAGATTTTTTTTCGTGTGGTCTTTAGATTTATTTAGTACACACTTTAATAAAAAAATTGCTAAAATTAAGAAGGGAAAAAGAAATTATTATTACTAAAATGGGAAAAAACTGGTCAAAATTTGCAAAAAATTATATAAGTGGGGCCCTCTCTCTGTACAAAAAGTTTATGAACAAATTCTCAATTTTTCAATTTTGATGTGTTACTTTGCAATTCATTTTTGAAATGACCTTCAGGATAAGAGATACTTTAATTTTTACAAAAACTAGAGCACTTTATCTTAGTTATTATATGAAATCGCTTAAAAAAACAGTGATTATATTCACATAAGGAACTAACTGTAAATTTTGTGATAAAACAGTGACTGATAAATCTAAAGGTTAAAACATTATACAGAACAGTGTTTATATATAACACACTTAGTTATTTTCAAAACTTTTTGCGCAATCGCTGTCCCCGTTTGAGCATTTTCAAAAAAACATATTTCGAGTAAAACGTGTTTTCAAGTATGACATCTTGCTTTAGGTTATGTCATCTGCTTTTACTAAAACACTTGCAATTTTTTTTATGGTGAACGGAAAATAATAAACTTGGTATTTTTATAAAGCAAATAAGATGGCCTGTAAAACAAAATCATAAAAATATTGTCACTGGCAAAATTCCCGATTTTAGGGTAGTTGGGTACCTTAAGCAACCCATATTGGGAAAATAAACAAAAAATAAAAATTTAAAAAAAAGAATAAAAAAAGAATATATAGTAAGGAAGCACACATGCATTGGATGTTAGAAGTCAAACTTCAATAGAAATGTTAAACCATTCCTGAAATTAAATAAAAAAAATTATAGGAAAAGGAATTTTTACGAAGAAAATTTAAAAAGTAAAGCTTTCAGTAAGTATGAAAACCATCACTGAGTTAATCTTATACAGATTTAAGCAACATAATAAAAATTTCGTCTATGGAGATCATAATGGTTTTCGAGATAGTTTTTCAAGGTCTGTCATTACATTTCTCGGGTTGTCTTAATTTTTGATATAAAGCAGTCTATAAATATTAAATGTTATATCTTATACGTTTACGAATTATACATGACACTAACGAATGCAAAGTTTTTATTCCTCGCAAAATCATCACTTCAATGTTTTTACTTTCTCTCGCTTTCCTTTATAATTCAAACTGCTCAATGTGCATTAATTAATGAGTATGACACATTTCGCTTTCATTATAATATGAAAGAACATGCTATACACTTGCAGTCAATCAGAGACGGAATTAGTTTATTAGATAGCGAAGCTCTAAGAAAAAAGTATAGTACAAATATAGTGACACACTATCCTTCATAAAATGTTTTCATGCATGTGTACAAGAATTATAATTAACACGATAAAAAAATTTAAGGGGAGGAGAAAGACGGGTAACTTCTGTGCGTGTAGTTCTAAATAGAATATTAACTAGTAGATCTCATCCATAATTTATGAATTCAAAGATTTTAACTACTTCATCCAATTATGAAAATCGCATGCGTCTTTTTTTACATAATACAACAGGAATAATTTATTTTTTGACACATATGCGTAACCATCCAAGCATCTATGTAAACTTCAAAAAGCATATTCTTTTTATCCGTGAAAATATATCTATACTTAACTGCATGTGTTCATATACATGCGTAATAATGTGCATTTTACACCACCATAATTCAATTCCAAATTAATTATATACTAATATAGATTTTATGTACATCTTCCTGCGGTAAAATATTTATTAATAAGCATTTAAAATGAGTAAGTATTCTCGGAGCTTATATATATAAGTATAACTAAGTAACATTAAACGCTCATTTTAAGTAATAGGCTTTTCGCGGTAAATGTTCCATTGTAAGCTTGTTATTTTTACGTCAAATCGTCTTATTTTTTATTGCAGCTTAAATGTATGTCCGACTAGCAAACCTAAAAAGTATTCAATTCCTTCCGATAGCATATCTGCATTGCAACCTAAATAAGGAAGAAATGCTTACAATCCGTTAAGAACAACGTTCTGTCGATGTTTTGCACGTTGAGATCCGGCTTTTAGACGTTCCAAATCGTCAGTTCTGGAAATGATTGCGGTAAATGTCATCACTCATCAATCACAAGCGTTGAAATTTCGAACCCCCTTCCTGATGTAATCGCCTCGTTGTTCAAAGTTTTCAAGTTTTTTCTCTAGATATGTCTTGATTGAACATTTCATTACAGCTGGCTCGTCACTCAGCTTCTGTCACGATTAGAGTTGGTGATGGGATGAAATACAAATTATGGATTTTGTTCCACTGAAATTAAATTCGATTTAAGCAATTGATTTTAAATTAAAAGGCTTAGAAAGATAGGAGATCTATAATCTTCATAATCTAGTAACTGTTTACTAATACTTTTAAAATTTCAATTCAGAATGTGACCCAAGATTGTTATGGATATAACATAGAGTAGCGTCAAATAGTCAAAAAGAGAACACTTTAGGACATTTTTATTTTTGGTTGTCTCTTTTACCAAAATACAAATAAAGTCTTTTGTTCCTCTCAATTCAAGTTTGGATGCAAACATCTTAATCTAATAGCAAGTGCTTTAATATATGTTATATATTCCAATAAGTATGTATACAGCGTTGTCTTTATCCTTATGAATTTATTTTATTGATTCTTATATTCGTCAGGAAGAGATTTATCATTTAATCTCTATCTTGTAGATATTCAGCTCTGCGCAGAATAAATCAATTGTCAGATTGATTATATAGCACAAACCAATAAAATATGGTACAGAAAAAAGAAAATCATACTGTCAAACTAATCCATGTTGTACAGGAATTTCCTTTCGTGTGATGAAGCTAAAATATTAAGATTTAATTCAATGGCTTTGAAATGTGTAGCGTAGAAAAATGTTTATTTTTCATAAAAGCATACAGATAATGTCTTAATATTGAGACTAAATATATAAAATTGCGGCATTTTAAAATTTGAATGAGAATGAGTAACTATAGTCTCAGAATGAGTAACAACAGAAAAATACGTAAACCTGTAAATGACATTCATTCTAAATAACTTATAATTCAATGATTTTTAAGCCAAAAATTGTTTTTGAAAACACTATACGTTAAAATCAGGAAATGCTACATATAAATCTAATAAAAAAATATCGTAGAATATTCATAAACATAGCTTTCACGAGATAGCGCGTCTTCTATAAGTAATGCTGCAATATGATTTCATAAAAAGAAAACGTATTGTAGTAAAATTTTGATAGAAATTGTATACGTCATTATATCAGTATTATTATAGAATTTTTCAAAAGATGAATTTTTTTTTCTTTCTCTTTATTCATGCATATGAAAGTTAGCTAATACCACCCCCAATTAGAGTTCTGGATTAGAAAAATGTATGTAAATAAGTAAATAATTTGTAAATGTCAAAATAATTGCGCTATATGACCGATTGTTGCATAATAAATTATGAAGTTAAGAACTGTTTAAAAGTTCAAATTCGTTTCTTTTTTGTTTCCCTTTATTAAATACTTTTAAAATTATTTATAATACTAGTTTTTATAAATAGCATTTCAATAAAACAGTCAAAGTTTCACAATAGATTATAAATTTAAGATAAAGTAAAAATGCTTCATCATTTTTTCAGCAAAAAATAAAGGGAAAAAGAAGGAAGGGGAAATATGGTTTTTCTTTTTCTTTCTTCCTTTTTTTTTTCTTTAACTGCTCTTCAGGAAATTTTTAAATTCTCTGAAATTTTAGCTTTAATTTCCTTATGTTTCATATACTCACAAGTTTCAAGACGTTTAAAAAAATCCATTTAATTAATAAAACTGAAAATCAAGTGCCAAGAAGACTATAATCTCAGTTTTTCTCACATTTAATATATAGTCCATCCCTGAATACTAGAATTTTCATCATCTATGACACGCTACGTCAAATGTCTTGAAATTCGGCCGAATAATCTGACATTTAATTCTGTGTAGCCTCACTAACCTTTAACCACTACTACCCTTTTTCTCTACCTTACACATTTAATTGATAAGTTTTCTTTTTCTAATTCTTGTATTTATCTACTTTTTTTCCCTTCCATATTGAGTCTACCACAAAAAAAGTATGAGATATGAAGGAGGCAGGCGTGAAGATTAATTTTAGTTGGATGTCTTTGACTGACAACTGCAAGAGATTTGCCAAAGAAGGATAAGATTTCTGATTGATCCCAAATATATAAATAAAAAAAAATTCCGATGGGGTTTTATTTTTGTAAAAGGGGACTACTTCCTTCCTTCCTCATGCAGAATTAAGTACAACGCTAATGCCAAAAGGAAGCTCCTTAAATTCTTTTTGAATTAAATAAATGTGAGAGTTCGTTCTTACTTTGGGAAATTCATACTTATGTGTAGTTGTATACCATGCATAAATTTGAAAATTGAAGACATGACAAAAATTTAAATATGCTTTAAAAATTGTATTCTTAATCCCAACGAATTACAAATAAGTTTGGTTAGTTCAGAAAAAACGCATATACATATTTCATCCGTTCCTTCATAATTCGTCAGAGGTAGCAAAACTGCTTTAATGACAAAGCAATTCTCGATCGTTATTTGTGCTAAGCGGAAGTATGTAATTCTAGTTTCTATATATATGCGATTATATATATATAGTAGCATCGAAAGGGTATTTCAACATGGCAAATTTGCGGACATTTCCTCTTAAGGTATCCGACTACTTGCGACAATTTTTTTTTTAATAAATGGAGATATGGGGATTTTTTTTTGTGTGTGGGGTTTTTAGATTTGTTTAATACATTTTAAGAAAAAATATGCTAAAATTAAGAAGATAAAAGGAAATTATTATTACTAAAATGGGAAAAAATTGGTAAAAATAACATAAACGGGGTCCATTCTATGAACAAATTTTCAATTTTTCAATTCTGATGTGTTGCTACGCAATTCCTTTTTGAAATGACCTTCAGGATAAGAGATATTTTAGTTTTTACAAAAACTAGAGAACTTTGTCTTAGTTATTATATGAAATTGTTTAAAATAACAGTGATTATATTAATATAAGAGACTGTAAATTTTGTAATAAAACAGAGATTGATAAATCTGAAAGTTAAAACACTTCTACTGTTATGCAGCACACATGCACAAAAAAATTCAGTTAATTATTTTCAAAACTTTTTAAGCAATCGCTGTCCCCTTTTGAGCCCATTTTCAAAAAAACATAATTCGAGTAAAACGCGTTTTAAAGTATGACATATATATCTTGCTTAAAGTTATGTCATCTGCTTTTACTAAAACACTTGTAATTTTTGTTCTAGTGAACGGAAAATAATAAACTTGGTATTCTTATAAAGCTAATAAAATGGTTTATAAAATAAAATCATAAAAAAGTTTGCCAATTTTTGCCAAAAATCATAATTTTAGGGTAGTCGGATACCTTAAGACTGCCTACAGCACTCAATATTATAAAACTATTTAGAACAATTAGACATATTCTTCTGGCTTGGCTTCCGGTTGAAAGCTAAGTTTAACAGAACGGGAAAAACACTAATTTTAATATTCGTAAAAATTGTGCGTTTTAGACAAAGTCCTAATAGTATGGGGAAGACAAAACTTTGAAAAGACCAGTTTTGAAGAAAATTCCCTTCCATATGTTCAAAGATGCCTACAAAGCGAGACGAAAGTCATTTCTTACAACTTCGATCAAAAAGTGTGTTGCGTAGGTTAAGTCTCATCTTAGCTGGACTCCCTTCTCATTGGAAAAATTTATTGAGGGCAAACGAATTTGTATTGGAGGTTTCATATGGAAAATTCAATTGGAAGATAATTAGGAAGAACGATAAGCAAATGATCCCTGAAGCTACAAGTGTGCTCGTAAAGTAAGCTTTGTGATATATGTGGGGATGCATGATAGTGCGAGGGTTCATGAAGTGAATTTTTTTACGGGTGTGATAAAGACCGCAAACCGTACAGGATGTACACAAACTTAACATCAAGCAAGCACGGGGTGAAAGTGGGAGGGTCATATAAATTCTGGGGAAAATAAAGAAAAATTCATCATCACTTGGTTAGTGATAACTAGTATATTTTTGAAAGTGTGAAAAATTGACATTTTCCATCACGTTATTGGGTACTGTGACAGCAAATTTTACAATTTAACAGTGATATTTTAACTAATGTGATCTTACAAACCCATGCTATTAATCACAGTCACAAATTGAGTAAAACACTTCGCTGATTTAATTAAAATTAATGCAGTTTGAGAAAATGTCACCTAAGTTTGACTCTCCATAAAAGAAAATATTACATACTTTCCTAAGCAAGTTCTTTAAAAAGATGATCCATTTAGTTAAGATTTTTTTAAATAAGCAGAACTTTTTTGCTGCTTTTCTACCCACAGCAGTTATTGCCCCCTTTTTTTAACACAATGACTTCATTTAAAAAAAACAGTCTTAAATATATGTAACTTAAATTAAACAATAAACTACAAAAAGGAAAAGGAAAACATTTTTGAAACACTTTAATGAAATGAATGTTCTCAAGTGTTTGCCTTCTACATAAATGCAGGCTGTAGATCTTTTTTAAGTGATCGCTTAACGAGAATCGTAACTAGCTAAATTTATTTCTTCCACTGCTTCAGCAATTCTTTGGCGCATATTTACAATTGGATTAAATGAAGAAGTTAGAAACCAAACACTTAGAATGTTTCAGATATACATTATTATAGTTAAAAATATTAATTATTATTATTTTTATTTAATGATATGAGAAAAAAGCGCACATATATTTTCTTATTATATTAATAGTTTTAGCATACAGCTCATGTATTTTCTTAATAATTCTGTTAATATATACGAGGGAAAGAATTCGTAAGAAAAGTAATTCATCTAAGATGGTTACCTAGATCATCTTCTGAGCGTAAAGGCTCGAGGTTCAGATCCTTTCATTTAGATTCTAGGAAAGCACGCCTTTCTATTAGAACTACAAGAAATATATCTCAGATCAAAAGTAGTAATTTTGAAGCAAATTTTCATTCTAAATTGAACCGATTAGTTTTTCTTTTCAGAATAACGATGTGTATTTTTATAAAAGAATTAGACATAAAATATTTCACCAAACTTAGATGGGTAAATTTATCTTTACTGTGGAATGTGAAGTTGTGGAAAATCAAATCTATTTCAATTGTCAACTAAATCAAAGAAACTGCATAATCAAAAAACCCACACTCTTCATTTCAAGGATGTATATTATCATCCGCTTTACACGTATACGAATAAATAATATACGACCGCAAATAAGTATTTACATAATTATATAGTTTGTCTTCCATTATAAAACCAAAGCCTAACCCTCAAGTGCTCCCTGTAATACTGAAGTCACGTGCAAGTTTTCTCTGTTTCATTATCATTATTTAAACAAATGATATATATATATATATATAATGGTGTTTCTTTGGTTGACTAATGCAACTTGAAATTTAAATTTCATGTGACCTCGTCATGCCCAGTTCAAATCTCATAGACACAAAAGTTCTAAAAAAAAAGTGATAAGTGACGATTCAAAATCCAGGTGTTTAAATGTCGAAATTGTAAGCGGTATGTACTTTTAAAAAGAATTTTCAAATAAAGATGAATTTTTAGTCCGTTCTTTTTTGAGGAAATAAAAAAGTTATTATGTTAAATTATATTTTAAAGAAAACATCCAGTTAAAAAATTATCAACTTTTTTCATGTTTTTATCAAAAATTAAATAGAAAAAACTCCATAAAAAATAGCGGTTTAAAAGAAATATATTATCAATATAGACACAAGCCACATAACGCGCGGAATCTCTGAATTTTTCAATCGCTTAGTCGCCAAGATCATTCTTTTATATTGAACTGTTTCGAGAAACAGTTCAGGCCGCGGTGGCCGAGTGGTCTAGGCATCGGATCATGGCTAGCATGTCATGGGTTCGATCCTAGTACCACTGAAGATCCGCCGTGTAGGGGAGTGATGCACGTTAAATCTGTCGAGAGCTCAAACGTCCTCCCGTTGGTGTGGTGTGGTAGTTAGGAGAGGGGGTGCCAGCTCAGGTGTCGTCCGCGTCACTTGACCATGGTTCAAAATTACGCGGATCGTCGCCAAAAGCCCTCGAGTTGCTAATCAGTGCGACGTTAATATTCTCTCACTCACTCGAGAAACAGTTCAATAAAAAATATAACTCTAAAGGAACAGAAGCAAAGAAGATTTTATTTGTTAAAATCATATGATATGATAGAAGTTGGATATTCTGTTTATTCGAATTAAATGTTATCCATAATTATTAATCAATTGTAGAAAATAATGCAGGAAAAACACTTTTAAATAAGTTTCGTAAACTATTAATCTGGTGGCTGTTCCATTGTTTCATACAGGGGTAGTTATTCCAATCTCATTTAGATGTAGAATCTCCAGCAATTAGTTCTAGTGAATATTTTATAAAAAATTCATGAAACTTGTTCAGCAAAAACTCAATCTTTATTCAATGACTGATGTTGAAAATCATGCTTACATATTATGAGGGATATTTTAAGAGCATGAATGTGGTAGCTTTGTGTTGTCTACTTTTAGAGTTATCTTCTGCATAAAAAGCATAAACTGTATTGTTATAATGTGCAAACTAAACCCTAACATTTTCACTCTCATAATGGGCCTCATTTTTAGGAAGGAAAATGGTGTGTTATTTAGAATAAAAGCTTAAAGAAAAGAAAACTGATGTCAATTTGTACTATCTTTCTTCATACTTATTTTTATATATATAAAATATTATTTTCCTTCATTAAGGCAATAAAATTTTATAAAAGAAAAACATATGCTGCCTTACCATGTCGTACATCTTTTTAATCTCTAAAGCAATTTCATAAAAAATAATAAAAAAAAAACGATATGGTATCTAGAAACAGGTGCACAAAGAAAAAGAAAAAACCTTCCGAAAATGAAAGCAAAAGAATCCCGTCAAATTCCAACAGTCAATCGCATATTTCTCCCATCCAATGGGAACACGTTCATTACCCGGAAAAAAAATCGAAAAAGAAAGATGAAAAAAAAATATAAAAGAACCCATCTCTCCATGGCCCTGGGTTACAACGAAACAAGAAAAATGCCAATTAGTTATTAACTGTAGCCGAGCGCAAATAAATTACAAGAGCAAGCATTCAACTATATTGTAAAACGTGTGAGATGCCACGGGCCGAACTTCAAGAATCGTCTTCAGTCAAGAGAGGGGGGATGAGTATAAATATCGGTGAAAGTCATGGCGGCTTCGTGAGAATCGTGACCAAGGGTCGTGACACAATCCACGTGCCAAAGTCACGACGATCCAACAGTGGATGTTGAGTCAATAAAAAATGCAATTAAGTGAAAATAAGAATAATAATAAAAATCTGGTGCGCGTGCCAAACGTCGTGATATCTATTTTGGCGGGAAGTTACAATAATCGTTTGGTCACGAAGTGATGCACCCCCTTAGAAGGAAGATACTCCGTTAAGCTGTCTGAGGTGTGATAACGAACTCAATAACGTATTTGTAAGGCGTTTTCAATGGGTATCGCCAATAATGACCTATCATCTATGCCATACATTGGTTTGGGGAGGGACGATCTACTAAAGAGCTTAAGTTGTTAGGAACCAATAAGGTTGATGTATCTCTGCAGGAAATAATTATCGGGAAATAAGCGTGCCTGTTTGTCTTTTTAATTTTGTTGTTTTCGACGCAAGAGGAGTGAGATTGGTGTTTCTTGCTTGGTTGCTTTCTGTGATATATGCTGTAACAATGAACGGTATCGCACAGAAAGATCGTTTTAGATTTTTCGAAGCATAAAACCGTTGGTGCATGTAAGAATTTATATCATACGTATTATAAAATGAAAGAATGTAAAATACTGAATGATGTTAATTGTGATTAAATATTGAATTGCTGCTATTTATTCTTATTTTCGTTTAACATACTTATTTTCCAAATTCTCTGTGTAATCTTTCTCTACTCGGCGCTTTTCGTGCAGTTATGATCAATCCCAAGAGATTAGTTAGATCTATTACTTTCCCAATCCGCAGTTTACATCTTATACCTTAAAACTTAATAATAAAAATATTTTTCAGAATTTTTGAATGCAATAAAAAAATACTGCTTTTATCATTGAAACATCTTCTGAAGAATTCTAGTGTTTCGTATAAATATGCTTTCAGAAATATAAATTAGTCTTTATTTTTAAATGGGACCCATGCTGTTCCAAATTTTTTACAATAGTCTTGCTTTTAAGTAATAAATCTTACCCAGCATTTATAACCGTCAAGTGAAATAAAGCAGATCACATTCATACATATCCTGATCATACATATCCTTCTTCAGCAAGCTAAGTTTATAACTTCTTAACATCCATCTTGAATTTGAGGATTTCCTTATCTTGAGCATTGTAATATATATACATAGAGAGAGAGGATCTTGAACCCTATACTAACTTAATCATTTATTAACTTTGTCCTCTACTGTCGTGTTAAACTTCTATTTATTGCTTAGCATTAAGTTAAATTTGTAGCAATTTAATATGTATTTAATGATTATATATACACACACACTTATATATATGAATTATTCTGCTTCATATAACCTGAATTATGTATTTATATCAAACGAAAATAATTAGATAGGATTTGTTAAGCACGTCCCTAAAAAAATAATTAAACGTGTGCAATCTCACAGGAATCATAGAAGCAATTTCCAAACTTCTTTCAGCTTATTATTATTTTCTGTAATGTCTTGAAGTTATTATAAAACAGTTCAGGAGTTATATGCAATATAAATTAATGGGAATTTTAAAATATTTGGATTTTGATTTAATATTTGTGACCTATTATGGTTTTAACATTAGTTTATAGTTATTCAGATCTAGAAAAAAATGGTTTAATTTTTTTTCTATTATAAAAACAAAAAAGGAAGAAACACTATAATTTGCTTATCATATTTGAAAACTAATCAATGTAATGGCATATCACATATCGCTTAACAGGAACTCTTATACAATTTTTTAATTGTTATTTATAATTCACATTAATTTTATTTCATTTAACCAACATCTTTAAAAAATTTCATTGACGCACCTAACAATAGTTTTCATGTATTCAAAACTTCATCTTAAAAATCTAGAGCTCATGTACTGAAGTATTTCATATAAATCAAAAATATTTGCAAAATGTGTAATGTGAGTGTATCCCTAAAAATGTATAATTTCGATCTCTTTCAAGAGTTGCAATATATTCTATAATCACTCCGTAAATGTGCTTTTTAATTGTATACGAATTATTTTCTTTAACATAATATTCATTTTAAATCGCAATAGATAAGAGAGTTTTCTAAAAATTTAAGAAGTATATATTCACAAAACTTCTTTAATTTCCTTGAAAACATATAACTAAAATTAAATGACTCTGTTTTTTTTTCCAAGTTAGAAGTTTTTTCGCTGTAAACAATTTGAACTCTAAAAATAGCAAATGAAACAACTTCAATGTGTTTAATGAAGGATTTCACGATCAATCAATCATGACTGCAACATGTATCTTCTAACAGCAACCATAAAACAAACCGACGCAAAGTCGAAATGTATATGAAAAATTCATACCTCCGGAAGCCAAAGTCTGTGTCACATAAATCCTAGACCACCCCCAACCAAGAAGTAAAACCACAACTCCAATGTTCGTTTCCCAAGTTTTGCCAAAACATCTTCCATTTCGTTTAACACCGTGTGCCCCTTCACTACAGGCAAACTGTTCTGTTACGTGTCAGTAACCATTGATATATAGAAGCCAAGTGAGGCTTCTTGGCATATTAAAAACAAAGGTATTGCTGGTAGGAGCCTGCAGAGAAGGGTCAGATGCTGGGAAATGAGAAGCACATAAAAAAGGGCTCCTGAGTATGACATTGAAACTTGGTCAGAGTGTAAGGATGCACGGGGACTATTGTAAAATTGCAATGAATTGATGATTTCGCAGGGGACTTTGATTAATGAATTGTTGTCGATGGTTTTTGTGCAATGGAAGGAAGAGTAAAAACACAACAAGGAAATTTTGATTGCTTTTTGCACTACGCAGGTGTCCGGCTAAAGGTATTCAAGAGAATTACGGTTTATATTGAGGGAAGCACTCGCTATTTATGAATAAATTTCAAATGCATTTAACTGTTCAATTTTTTTTGTATATACAATGGCGTACACAGATCGCTTTCATGGAAAGATTTATATTTTTTAAAAAAACGTAGAGGAAAGAACAAAAAAGTCATCTTTACGCAAAAAAATTAAAAAAATTAGTTGATCTATGGGTACGCCACTGTGTAGATGTGTGTGTGTGGATTGCACTGATTTATGAAAACTTGAAAGTGAGATAAGTGAGAAGTGTTACATAACCAAAAATTTTATAAATTTTTCCCCATCCTTTCCACGTTAGCTTTTTAATTAAAAATTATAATTCGCATAATTTTGTTTTAATTTTTCTAATTTGTTTTTACTTATATGTGAATTAGTGGAAATTTCACTCTTTCCACAAAAAATATGCTATGCATGTAACCAGTGACGCACATAAGGGGAGAGGATACTCGGGTCCGGACCCAAGCCCTTGATTTTTTTTCGATTGATTATAATCCTATGTATATAGTACGTAAAATATAATTAAGTATCGCTTATTAATAATTAATTTTTTACTGTTTTTTGTAACCGAAAATCGAAAACATCAAAGGAATATGTTGGGCGACGTATTGGAGCATGATACGAGAATAGTGGACTTTCGACCCTGGACCTCCCCCCTCCTCCTTGAAAAATTCCTGTTTACGCTTCTGCATGCAACCTTTACATGTTACGTAGGTATCTATAAAGAAAAGATCAAATATTTTTTACATAGTTTAATTATAAATATATTATTACTAAATCAACAATCTTGGAAAATACGCGAAAAAATCTCCCTCTTGATGACAGTATATAACAAGCTGGATCCTTACAGCAACATGTAGGGCACTGAGCTTGAAGATAGCTATATCTGCCCTTCCCCCTACTTTCCATTATCAGCCAGAAAAGGGCGGAAACTCCGATCATTCTTAGTTTGAGTGGGGGACGAAATATTTAACGTCGTGAGAGAAAATTTCACGCAGCGTGTTCTCCCAGGTTAAATATATTGCTGTAGAGATACACTGTTTAAAATAATCTAACTGCCGTGCAGAGGGAGTCAATGCACGTTAAATCTTTCAAAATTACGAAGTCCGTCACCAATAGCCCTTGTGTTGCTTTTTAATGCGACATTAATATAATTTTCACTCATTCATTAAAATAATCCAAACTATGAACTCTTTCTTTGAACACAGCCTATTTAATGAAGCCACAAGTACAGGTATTATATATAAGCCTGAAGATCCTAGAGGTTAAGCAATAAAATCTCCTCCTCCGATCTAACGCACAGGAAAGGTGTTATTAAAATATTCTGTAATATATGTAGAATAATTAATCATGCGAAAATTGAAAAGATTCCTTCTTAAATACATTTGAGATTTATAATTCCTCATATTTTTCAGATATTTTCCTCATACATGCACAATTTTTTTCAAAAAAATTGAATTACGAATATTTCTTGTGTATTCTTTTATGAAACTTATATCTTTCTTACCCAAAACTATTTAATATAGTTACGTTATTTTCATGCATTATTATTGCTAATGAGTTTAAGACATATAAGGGATGTTCATACACTTTTCCCTCCTTTTCTTTTATGATCAAACTTCTTTTTAAAAATCTTCTTAGTGACTTTAAAAAAGACTATTAAGAATGAAGTAGAGACTGAGCAATGTTATGAAGCTTCAAACTCGAAAATCTAATATACCATCCACTTATCTTAAAATGATATTTAAAACTGTACCCAATCAACTGGTTTGATTTTGGGTCATTCTATGATAATCAACATTTAGATTACCTTCTTTGCTATTCTCGTAACGTTAAAGAGAGAGAGAGAGTGAGAGTGAGACAGAGAGAGAGAGAAAGTTTTATGTTAAAAGTACTATAAAGCTGCACGAGCACTATTGGCGACTGATTCCGCAATTTTGAACCATGGTCGTGACGAGTACGACAAATAAGCTGGCACCCCTCTCCTAACTTCACCACACCAACGAGTCAATAGCCCTCATGTTGCTTAAGAGTGTTACGCTAAAAAAAGTCTAGAGAGATTCACACAGTGGCGCACACAAAGGGGAAAGGGTCCGGACCCCCTTCCCATAGACAAATTTTTCTACGGTTGATTATAATCTTATTTATATAGTACGTAAAATTTAATTAAATATTAATTACTAATAATTTATTTTTAATTAATTATTTATTCAATATTTTTTTTACTGTTTTTTGTTCTCGACAATCGATAAAATAAAAAGAATATGTTTGGTGTCATTTTGGGGTATGATAAGAGAATAGTGGACTTTCGACCCTGGACCCCCTTCCATTCCCATACTCCTTCCTCTTGAAAAATTCTTGTGTGAGCCACTGAATCCACATGATTCTGAAGTGTTCGAGTCCTGAATATACTAAAGACCTGCTAAGTGGAATCATTATAATGTACTGTTTTTTGAACGTAAGTATGACTTAAAAAATCTATACCCATGATGTGCGGTGTGAAAATCAGTAAAGAGTAAGGGAGGCACACACACACAGAGAGAGAGAAGTGTCATACTCGTCAGTTGATCGGGGATCAAAACTTCAAGATACACATAGTATAAGTATGCGTGTCTATAAGTGCGAAAAGATCAAAGAGCTTCAACTAAGTTTTTTAACTTATATTACTTATTCTAAAATACGTGAGAAGACACACATTTAGAGTAAGTATTACACAACAGAATTATTTATTCATTCATCTTTAAAACAAATTGTTCCAGCAACAAAATACAAATGGATAATTTATGTACAGTAAGATCACGCTTATATAACGCTGTTTCGTGCAATTTCGGGGAATCCCACAATTCAAATAAAAGAGCGTTAAACCGAAACAGCGCTAAGCGAAACAGCGTTAAGCTGGATCTTAACGGTATATGTAAATTTATTTCAACTTGGAAATTAATAATATATAAATATATATATATATATATTACGTTACATAAATTTTATGTTAGTTTTATGTTTTTAGGACGCGTACACGCATTTAAAATGGAGATTGCAATATTTTTTAATTGAACTTTTCGAAATCTATACATCGACACTACGGAGCACAATAGTTTCTTTTTTTAAAAAAATATTTTAATGTAAATTTCAAATATTTATATCATTAAAGTACATTTTTGTAATTCAGTAATATATATTTAGAAAGAAAGTTACTGAAAATTAGGAAAATATACATTAAATATTGCAAGTTTTTTCCCCATCATCTTATAATTTTATAGTTTAATTGATTCTTACAATGCATCTATTGCATGCCCTTTAAAAAAGTTCTTATGGGAAAGGGGACAAGGAAAAAGAGAATGAACTAAAATATATTCTAATCCTATTCTATTTATTATATACAATTATGGCGCAAGAATAATTATGTATATTATATTAAATGGATAAAAATGAACGATCTCGTCTTCAGTAATTGTATGAAAATAAAAATAATATTGTATTGTTTATACCATTATTTTCTTTTCCTTTAAGAAAGAGATTGACGATATTTTCTTCTTCACCATCTTCAGGCAAACATTACGTAAAACCCCCTTTCAATATTGGAATCTAATGTGTGAACAAAAAAGATCATAAACTTTACGATCGCCGGTTTTTTTCAGTAAAACTCTGTACGCGATAATCAAACCATAAAGCAATCTAGGATATAAGATATATAGAAGATTTGAGGTCGAGGTGGCAACAGCCCTTGCACAACACAAGAGATGGGAGAAAACTCGTGGGAAACGCCAGAAAATACATTAGTGCTCTACGGAAAATACGCATATTGATAGCGCACATGAGATACATAAAGATACTGCTGGAGATGAACCAACGAAACAACCCAACACTTATTCGCAACTGTTAAAATCCGTCTTTGTTCTTACCATATTTCAACGCATATCAGCGCGTCTGTCCCTCTGGTGTTTCCGACTTATCGATTCATCTCACTTCCAGGACCTTGAAAACATAAATGATAGTGGAAAAATAAATTCTGTTACGACTTTTGACTGAACTCCTCAAAAAATTTACTACTAGCGAAACCTCAAAAAAGTAAAGAAGAAAAAAAAGGGGGGCAGCAGATTTTGATAAGAACTCCATTTCGAACGGCTACACTTAGCCAACAGTCCCTCAAGGTAAAGTGAGGGCGCGCAGACCACATAAAATTGCCGTCAGCCTAACGCTACGCGAAGGAGGTCTTTTACTATTTTATAGATCAGCTACACCACTGGAGACGTACGGACAAGAAGAATAGCTGGTGTAATCAGAAGCACGTTCTCGGGTCTGATTAGGGCTTTTTGAAAGTAGCTCCTATACCTTATCGGAGGTCCAAGGGCTCCTGATGTCTTCATTTAGAACCCAGAGTTCCATGGAGGGTAAATATACGGCCCTAAGTGAAGAAGATGGAATCCGTATGCAACTAGCAGAGACTCGGTGAATACAAAGCAGACTGTATATTAATAAATCACTAAGCATTCACGATAGTTCACGATATCCCGTGGAGCTTTTAGTACACCATTACGGAAGACTGTCTCCCAGCAGGGATGCTGTAGTTCGCTCGTTTATTATTTCTGTTTTAATTGGCCACACAAAGTAAGAGTTGTGTGTAGCGAAGTAGGAAACGTTGCGACACAGCTATACATCATCCATAGACGCTGCCATGTTTTGTTGGCTTTAATTTCCAACCCTGAGGATAAACAGAGTGATTTAAATCATAACGGCTAAATTAGACAGGAGACCTTGAGAAGAAATTACACGAGAAAAAGTTTTAATTGCTTGAACAAAGGTCCTTCTATAAGAGGATATTACTTGATTAATTTCAGTTTTAGATTTGCATCACTTAATTTTATGAGAAATTATTACTGATATTTATTTTTACAAAATGTTTTGGGCATGACGTGATTAAAATGAAGGTATATATTTAATATAAGGGGAATTTTTTAAAAATATATTTAGCATCCTTAGTAAAATTTTAAGAAACTTGCTTAGTTTTCATAATTACAAACTAAATCGAAACATTTTTCAACTTCTTAGTTAATAGAGAAAGGCATATTAGTGCTTATTGAAATAACATATTAATTTAGTTTTGAATTTTGCATTATGGACAGAAAAAAAAGTAGATACATTTCGTTCGTAAAAATATTAAAAATTAAAATGTCACTGATTAAAAAACAAGAGTTTTCTCAGGTTACAAATTTACTGATATGTAAAAAAAACTAAACTAACTAAAAATGTTTATTTTCTCAATCTCTATATTATTCTATTTTTTTTGTATAAATCTGACCCCCCCCCCCTCCCTCCCCAAACTTCCACATCAAAACCACTAGGAGGACTTTAAGCCTCGACAGATTTAATGTGTATCAACCCCTCTACACGGCGAGTTTTCCTCGGCACACTAGGATTATATATATATATATATATATATATATATATATAATTAGTTTTTATTTATACAAAAAAATACTTTTATATACTAGTTAATTTTAATTGAGTTTCTTAAATTCATCTTTTATAACTTAAGTATTATTTGATTTAGTTTATATAGTACAAGGTTTAACACAGCAGAGATTATTCAAGCAATGCCTTCTGCACCTTAGAACAATTTATCGGTAGCTATACTTCCATTTTTTAAAAATAACTTGTATATTTATGAGATCAACCGTAATGACCGATTGTGAAGACGTCTAATATGATAGTTATTTAGTTAAAGTAAACCATGAATTCCTCCACACACAAAAAATCATCTCTAAAAACAAGCATCTCTTACTAACAAAACACTGAAGCAAATTAATACTCTTCATTTTTCCTTCTAAATAACCACCTGAAAAAAGTACCAAATTTATAAAAAGAAGATTAAAAAAAATGTATATTTATATATACATAGTAAATACTTCATACATAGTAAAAAACTTCATCAATTTGTTACGAGAGAGAATGCAGCGTACTCTTATTGATACAGTATATATCTCTCCATATTTCAATGCAAAAAAAATGAAAAGAAAAATTTAACTTATTTTATATAAAATACTCTCTGTAAAGTAAAATATTGCATCCAGAACCTCAGTTTTAAAAAAAAATGATAATAAATGATAAATCTATAAGCCCCGTGAAGATAAACTCTGACACACGTGACACCCCCTGCCCTGCGAGGTCTACCATAAATACAAGGCTTAGAGGCAAATATGTTGCTTCAGATATGGCGTAAATTGCATATCATGAATATTGCATAAATATATCGAAGATTCGCTTTTTCACGGGGGAAGGAATTGTTAACCTTGATTTTAGTGGTCATAAGTTATATGTTAAAATCAGTTCAGAGGGGGGAAGGATCTTTTATTAATTTACTTTTTAAGTCGGATAGGAAAACACACAACTGATTATTAAGTATGCATGGAAAGGAGAGGAGATAAATTTCAGGAGCCTTTTTTGAGTTATTATTATTAATGTTTTACTTGTTTGGTTCTAGGAAGAAAAGTAATTTTTCAAAAAAATTATATTTTAATTTTTGAAATTCCTCTAGGAGAGGGAGGGGGGGTATAGCACACTTTAAAGCAAATACTGCAAGACAATTGTCCTATTGTTGATATTTTAAAGTATTTCGTGACATTTACTCATTCGAGCATGATTATAGCTATTGTCAAATGTTATGAGTTTACCGCCGTTGAATTGTCGCTGTTATATGAATAAATTAATTCATTATAAAAAAATGAAGAACCACCTAATCGTTGCTTGCTGTTTTCTAAATAGATGAAATGCTTGAAATGTGTTTTGTTAAATATACACCACCTAGAAAATTAATGAATTTATTTTCACACGTTTTGAATTATTTTTCTAAGCAAAATTGTTAAATTAACTTTCCAAGTAAAGGAAAATATTCGTGAAAAGAAATAACAACACAACCAAGATTTTGAAATTTATCGTCATTTGATGACCTTCAATGTGATGTAGATTTCATCCAATCACTTCAACAATTTCAATGAACCAATGAATGAAGTAATTTCAAGGAATTATAAAACAGAAACACGCAGTTAAGTCTCAATATTCAGTTCAAATTTAGTTTAAATATAAAAATAGAGAACTTTTAAAAATAAGATAAAATATTTATAAAAATGGAAATGAAACTGTGTAGTATAAAAAAAATTAAGCGTAAAATCACTACTCTAATTGGAATAAATCATCTACATTTAAAATTAATTACAAAAAATGGAAAAACAAAGAATTACATGAACGATTAAAATTTCCATGTATACTTTATAGAATTTTTTGTGTTGTATTTGTATACATATTTGAAGATTTAAAGAATGGTTAACTTTTTCTTTCTTTGTGCTGAGAGCTTAAAAAAAACACAAAAAAGTATTAGTAACTATAATTTAATTGCACTAAGATATTTGGTGCAAAATGTTCAATAAATCTGGGACAAGTTTTATATTTAATAATAATAAGAATAGCTGTATAATATAATTGAAAAAGAGATATGAATACTTATAAATTATATATTACATTATTTTTATAAGAGTTTATTTATATACTTTTTCTTTCAAAATTTCGGTACTATTAAATCAAACCGCAAGCCTTTCTTTTGTACCTATACTTAACTTGATTTATTATGTTTCCAAGTTCTTTAAAACTCCATTCTAACTTTTAATTACGTTTAACAGTAATAGGGCCATAGCAATTCTTATTAAACGTTTTAAGGATTTACAGCAACACTAATCAGGGAAAACGATTTGTTCAAAAGTATTTCATTGAATAAATATCTGAAATGTAATTTCCTTTGTACAGTGCTTTCATACAAGTCTGTAATAATATATTTTAACATGAATTATAATTTCATTTTCTTAAATATAAAGTTCATGTAATTTGTGTGGCAAACATAATATATTACATTAATTTCATTAAAATTTTTACTAAATTTTTTATGCACAAGGTAAGCTTTCCATGAGAACAACTTTGTGTGGAAAATTTTAAATGAACGGAGTTTTGAAAAACATACAAAGATTTTAATTTGCTCTTTCTCTCTCTCTGTCTCTCTCTTCACTGATTCATAATAACTACAATGTTATGACTGATATCATTAAAAAAAACCCGCGAGTGTGTGTGAGAGAAATAGAGTGCGAGAGAAGAGAGGGAAAAAGAGAGAGATATCTCTTTTTCTCTCAGTTTCTCTCTTTCATTCTCATTAATGTAAATCTATAATTTAAAGTAACAAACATTTCTACTATCTTTTTACTTGTGAAGTTGAACATAAGCCTTTTTTCTGGAATAAGAAAGTATTTTTCATCATTCACACATTTTATTTAATTGATCAAAGATTATATCCATGAGAAGATCGCATTGTTAGCTCAATAAACTGAAGCATATATTTTTTTCCTTTCATAGTGGTTTATAATCTCGCATTATTCAGCTTGAATATTACTAGAATCATTGCAATGCCAATCTTTAAAACTGATACATTTATTTTTTTGAATTTGAATGAATATCCCATTATCTTATGAAGTTTTGGATTGAAGAAAATAATTTAATTTTGTAATCAGAGTAATTTTAAACTGTTATTTCTCTAATAATAAGTCAGCTAGAATTAATAAGATTTTAAATAGAAGTATCAGGGTTGCTCAGAAAAATCAAATAATTTTTTCTCAGTCATTAAAAAAATCTTCATTTCATATGAGAAACACACTGTAATAACTGAAAATTCAGTTGTAGATTTCTAATTTAATATAATGTTAAGAAAACCTCTCAGAGAGTGCCTATTTGAATATATTTTGAATTTAATATAACATGAGAATAAACTATATAAGCACCTAACAAATAAAAATGTACAAATGACTTATGAGATAAAAATGGATACCATATCACAAAATAAAATGCTATGTAGTTACATTTTCTGAATCTACTTGTATCATATGCCTCTATTAAGACAAATTTTTAATAATTCATTCTGAATCACCATCTTTATATAAGGTTAGATAATTTTTACTTAACTAGTGCGGAACTGTAGAAATTTTCGCATGTCTTTTACATTCAGCTGTCTTAGTACCAAAAACCAAAATGAGACGCACACATTTAAGATATTATTCATAAAAAAAAAGGTTTACTTTGCCTCCTTCTCTGTAAAGTGAGAAGGATATACGAATCCAAAACACCTAGATAATAATTTCTCTAAGTATTGATAGTAAAATGTCTTCTACCAGAACATAAAAAAGATAAGAAAGACCATTGGGCGTACATAACATCCGGCGCTATGGATAAAAGTGACAGAGTTTACTTTTTTTTTCATTCCGTTTTTTTATGGTGACAGGTAAAGCTCCTAGCGAGCCACCCAACTTAAAGACAGGTTGTTAGAAAGTTTCTGAAACAGGTTGGTGGTTTACTCTCTGTCAGACATCAGTAGTTCCCAGAAGCTCTATGTACGTGGTATGGATGTTAAAAACATTCCCAGACTTACCACCCGGTAATCTTAACGGTATTTCTCCTAAATATACAAAACAGCTCAACTGAATTTAGAAAATAGGATTAACAGTCTTAGCTGCGGGGAATTTTCATGGGGGGAAATTGGATTATGTATATATATTAATTTTTTATGTTTATATTTATTTTAATAGCATAGAAATAAAGGTATTAATAAAAATTATGTTTTTATTCAGATACCCCTATAAGTGTGTTAAAAATATCTCAGAATTATTATTATGTAATTTTAGTGGTAATTGTCTTCAAAATATAAAACAACAAAGCTGTATTTAGAAAAAGGATGTCTAACTCAACTAGGGGTGTTGTTTGTCTACTAGGACATAAATTAGACATAACATACATGCTTTTTTATTATATTGCTTTGATAACCCAATAGAAATAAATATTTTAACTAAGGGACATTTTTATTTTGGTATCAATTAAGCATTTTAAAAATATTCTGAAATTATTTATCAGTAATTTACATAGTGATTGTACTAAATATCTAGAAAACCAGAATCTAATTTTGAAAATAGCTTAGTTTATCTAAGAATGTTCCAAGAAAACAAAAATTGTATTGTGTATTTTCTTTAATTACGTTAATACGTTTGATTATAAAAGGTTTTTCCTTTTTAATATTTCTAAGCTTGTTAAAAATGCTCTCAAATTTTTACTAATCGATAGTAATATATATATATATGACTAATACGAACTAATACGAAATATATAAAACAATTAAAATCTGTATAATTTTCTGGTTTCAAGAAATGTTTTTTATATTTAAATTAGCATAAAGGCTGTAAAACCAAAGTCAAATTTGTTCAAAAAATACTAACAGAAACTATAAAGAAAAAAGCTGCAGCAGATTAAACTAACAGAAATACTATATCATAATTTGTAAGACTTCAAACACCCTGTTTTTATTCATTGTGATAAAATAGGCTTTAAATTATGAAAGAAATCCTGCAATACTTCTTGAACGATGCGAAGTAAACATATTGTTTTTTTTCTCTTCATAATAATAACGTGCAACTCTACTATAATTTTAACTACTATTAACTAACATCATGGTGTCAAAATTGTGGCATCTGTTGAGTCATAGTTTGAGTTTTAACACTAAAAACCAGTAATGTAGAAGGCTATTGATGATTAGATCTGTTGACACTCAAAGTTCTCACTTTGGTATGGCGTGGAAGTTTGAGAATGGGATGCCAACTCAGGCGTCTTTCTCATCCCTTGACCAGGTTTGAAATTACGAAAGCCGTGATAATGGCTCTTGCGTTTCTGAAAAGTGCGACGTTGATGAACAATTAATGAATTAAATAAATTATTTATTTTTATGTGGAAATAAGCAATTAGTTTTGTTGTGGTACTGAACAGTTAAGCCTTCCAAACACTGTAAGACATCACAACTGAGACGGTAATCAGTTTAATCCATTTAAGCATGACAGAATCTGAGTCTCCTTTTACGCACTTTTAATCTCGACGAATTTTTGAAGAAATCGATTTTGTTTGTTGAAATTAAGCGTCAGTTATCAGTGATTGAATTGGTTTCATAATTACTTGACATTAGAGTATTTTTATAATTATCTCATTTGTAAGGGGGAGATAGTACGACGATCGATCATGGATGTCATTTTCTCAAGGCAACGTTGTCGTTTCCTGTCTCATGGTATGGCTATAAGCCATGTAACTGAACTGAACATATATTCGCAGCCTGGTGAGAAAAGTCATGGTCATAAATCAAACTACATGAGAAGGAAAACATCATACAATATTCTAAACGTTTTTTTGTACTTAAAAAACGTTTAGTACTCTTGTATACTGAAGAAAAAATTTCCGTTCTGTGATAATATTTAAAATATTTATCAGTTTTATTTGTGAAATGAAACAACTTTAATTTAATTAAGTTATTTCATGATTTATCGATGTTGTAAGTCATTGATAAGAGAGATACGGGATATACGGAGATGATGTAAATTTTAAATATTCTATGGAAAAACTTCTACTGCTGATTGAAATAGGGAAATTTTTGTAGAAATGTATACGGATATCTATATTTTACAAACATGTATTTCATTCTAAAGGAGGTAATAGTAAGACATATTTTTGTCATTTTTTTATCTTTTAAAATCAAACTCACATACTTTTTCGCATAGAAAACATTTGGTTACTAAACATGCTTGTAATACTTTGCATGTCAAAAAGAGGTAACGTAATGAATTGCTTATTAATTCTTCTTTTAAATAAGATTATTTTCTTACCTCCTATACTAAATCACTCTTTCCTCATTTACTTACTATTTGTATTAAATTAAATGAAATTATATTACTATTTTATATGAAGTTGGAGCTGCAGTTCGTTCTATTTCGAGTTAATTTGTAACGGGTTCATCCACGTTTTTCCTAATAATCCTCTTGGGAAATTACTTTCTTTAAATATTATTTAATTGAAGACATCCTCCCGAAGAAAAAGACGCAATATATGTAAATTATTTCATGAATTTAAGTATTAGCTTTCGGGTTCCAGAGAGAGAGAGAAATTATAGAAGCTAAAGGAGATCACAATGAGGATTAACGTAAGGTAACGTAAAGCTAGGGGTGAGCCCTTCATAGATTATTTGATTAATATTAAGATTGACGATTGGTCAATTAGTTGTTAAATTGTGGATTCGGTCGGGTTGTGTGTGGATTAGATTTACCTTAGAAATTTTCTTCAAATATAAGAAGGTGCATTGCCTGGACGGCTAAGTGTAAGTGATCCGATTTATTATTATACCTCCAATTATCACGCCTACTTCGCTATTGCTCTCATATTTATCAATTGGTGCATTTCTTAACTTGAGTTGTTGAAGTTGCGCGTTGCTGAGAATTGTAAATAAATTGTGTTGCTTTGACCTATGGCTAGTTTTCCTTCTAACTCTCGTACGCTGATGGCTGGAGAAACCCAACCATCATTACAACTTTTTTATGCTGTTTTTATCGTTACTCTTTTTTTATTATAATCATGATTTTGAATTATTAAAGTCAACATTTGCAATAGTGAAAGAGACTCAATTCTCACAAAATAAAACTCTTTTGTATTATCAATCTTTTCAAAGTACCTTTACTAAAAATAGCATCAAAAAGGGAGAAATTTCACGGAATAAATGTCCTGCCATGCTTTTTTTAGCGATTTTTTTTTCTAAAAAAAATATTCCCTCCTTCAGAATAGCGTGTGATCCATTCATTTTTTTAATCTAACTAAAAAGGAAAAAATCTCTTACTCGACAACTAAACGGTATCTTTTCGATCTTTCAGCTGCCAGGCGAAAAGTGTTAATCTTGATACAGGATTTAAACATTGATATCTGTTATTAATGTCCAGCAGACTGCCAGGCTGAAAAGGTTTCAGTTAAGCGGCATCCGAGAGAGAAATGAGTATAGTGATATTGTTTTTACTCTCTATTTATCTGATGACCTAAGAATGATAAGTTACATGATCAGATAATAAAATAAAAAGCTACGAATATAGTGAGAAAAAGATATTATTTTTCGTTCAAAGGGAATTTGCATTTATTTCATACTATAAATCTTATAGCAGAAAGAGATAGCTAACAATAATAACTCTTTAATAGATCCTTTATAATTAGATTTCCTGAGAAGTATTTCATTTTAATTTACAGATCTAGTGGTCTCCTGTCTGAAATGAATACATTTCCACACAGCTATTCTAATTGTAAGTTATAATACTCCAACCAAGTTTAATACCAACAAATGATTAAAACTCAGTCTTTTCACATCAAGTTTTTGATACGTTTGTCATAAATTTCTAAAGAAATCTCAAGATCTTGTATTATCAGTATATTTGTGAAACGAATTGACTGAAAGAAGAATGTCATTCTGATTACAGGGGGGGGGGGGAGAAGAAATTGATCAATTAACCAAACGGGGCCAATATAATCTTTACATTTTCACACACACACATCATGTGCAGCAATAACTCACATTCTAATCAAACATTTTTAAATAAGTCTTGTGTCGTTTTATTTAATATACAGAATTTTAAAAAATGTGCTGGTTTGTGTCACCCTTCATGACTGTTAACGAAATTTTTCAAAAGCTGTATGACAATGAAACAATGCAGTATAGTGTTTTCATTGTCAACACCTCAAACGATACGAAGAAAAGAAGAGATGAAAATTTATAACTGGTCCTGGATTAACCAATCCATATTAGTTAATTGTTTATTAACGTTGCATTTCGAAGCTACACAACATCCATTGTTGACAGACTTCTTAATATTTCTTGAGGCATGGGGCCCTTATGCAAAAGTTGGTCCCACCTGTGAAACTTAAAAGTAGATAGTATATAGCATACACATTGTCAAAGACTCGTACAAACGGTAACCCGTAACAAATAAATGTGAGTAACTCAAAATCTCACAAACCTTGACATAAACCGATTCAATTGATTCAATTATGACCTAGTCTCTCGACTAAATGAGTAATGGCTGTGCATGGTGGTAGGCCTAGGCCTAGACATAGATGATGACCATCACATAATAGTGCAATTTTGCCAGTTAGCCATATTAAGTTCGAAGTTTTTCAGAGAATACGTACGAGATAACATTTGACTATTAAAGTTATTCGGATCAAGGTCTTATTGAGGTTGAGTAGAGTTCGAGACAAGGCCCCCATTGAGGCTGAGGCCCTGGACCCGGACGTAGTTGATCCATGCCTTAAGACATCCCTGGTGACTACTTCTGAATTTGCATCACATTCTTCAAACTTCCACATCACGTCAACTGAGGACGAGTCTCTGTAGATGTAACGGGCTTTCGTTCCTCTACACTGTTGGTCTTTAATGGCATCAGGACTAGCCATTTTTGTCATGAAACTTTCAAATGATTTCGTCTTAATTTAGTTTCCTTCTTGATACGTATAGGAACCAAACAAATGCCAAATATACATAGTGAATTATCATTTCTTAAGAATTATCTTCCAAATTATATTTTTTTGTATCACAACTCAATAAAATTGATTTTATCTTTATTTTGATTTTCAATTTTTCGTTAAAACATGGATTTGTTTTAATGTTTAACAGTTTTTATAAATTACAGTTTCAAAAACTTTACAAATAAATATTTAAAAAAAACTTGTGCTCTTAATATCACTCTTTTCATTTATATTTTTGTTTATTGGTTAGGAATAGCTGATAGAGTTGAGCAAAAATTTCAAATGCTCGAGATTAATGATATAAATAAAGAACGAAGTTTCATTGAAAGCACATTCAAGCTCTATAAGCAACAAAGAAGCTATCGTTCATTTTTTTTAGAAGGACTCTTGTCTTTTAGGTTTGATAACGAGATTTTTCATCACAAATTTTTTTAATCTCTCTGATTTACTTACTATACTAAACACTAGAAATATTAAGTGTATATACTTTTGAAACCACACACACACACACATATATATATATATATATATATAGTTAAATACTACTCATATTTCATTACAATGAACTGTAGTAAAAAATAAAAGTCCTTCTATAACTATAAATAACTTTTATAGCTGTGAAACTTGAAAAGTTAGAGCTGTTTTAAAAGTTTGTACTTTTAATTAGAAGTATAATTTTTTATTCCTGCTGTAATAAATCATTAAGTATAAAGTTATACTTTAATTATAACTTGTCAAATGGGTGAAACTAGAGACAATATAGGAGCTTCACTTTAATTTTTCGTATAAAACTAATTTGCTTTCGTATCCTGAGATCAGCATTCAATTCTAAAAGACAAAAAACTCTCATTCTAACTATTTTTTGTCTCAATACATTCCAAAAGGTAGTAAACTTCCAGAACATTTCGAAAATCTCCTTGGACCGGCTTTAGTGAATGATTTTATTGCCAGTCTTATTTCTTAAGATTGGACCATTTTATTTTTTTTATTACATCTTATGCCTCGTAATATTCTTCATTGTAACAAGGTAGTATGGCGCCCAGTCTTATCCAATTTCCTTTATTGCCGTTTTATCTTTACATTTTTTCCCGTCTCTTAAATTAAGTAGGTGTTCCTGAAGCAGTTTCTTTCTTGAAATCCAGGTTGATGAATAAAGTTATGGCGTGAGAAAGTTCAGGTAAAAGGGAATTCTATAACCCATAAGAATTGAAATTTAACTTTACACCTGTTCTTAAATGATGTTTAGATTTACCGATGAACCATTTTAGGTTACCATCGAAAAACTGTTAGATTGAGAGACTTATTTTTTTATGTGGGTATTAGCAGGCATTGATATATTTTTCACAAAAATGCAAAAATAAACTTTTTTTAGACAAAAAAAGTTTTAAAATTATTAAGAAATTATTATAAAGAATTATATACTAAATTATTATAAAAAGAGTTATTAAAAAACTCTGAAGGCTAGTACAAACCAAAATACAAAACCCTCGAGTAGCTGAAAAGTGCGAAGTTAATATTCACTCATTCATTCACTCACTCACAAACAAAAATACAATTCAACGCTCTCACAATTACCTCTAACCCTTTTAATATTTGTCTATGCTTAACTCTCTCAAATTTTAGTAGCCGTGGTAGCACAGTGGGCATAATCCTAAATTCATGGCTCGCATTGTCGAGTCTTGGTGCCACTGAAGACTTGTCGAGTAGAGGGTCTGAGGCTTACTAAATCCTTAGAGGCTCAAAGGGCTCTCGTTGGTGTTGTGTGAAAGTTTGAGGAGTAGGGTGGTAACTCAGGTCTCGTCTTTATCTATTGATGTAAGTTGAAAAGTACGAGGGTCACCAGTATGGTGCTTTAATAAAAAAAATCAAACCAAGTCGCGAACCACAATCTTAATGTTTACAAGCAAACAATTGACGTTCATATTTTCAATTGTAAAATTTTGCTCGTTTTTTCCCCCGACTAAAAAAATGACGAAATATTGCGGATAAGCAAGTTCTTGATATTAATCGATTGGGAAAACCGTATTATATATATTTTCTTGTTTAATTTTTATCTTTTATGAACTTAATATCCGTAAACCACTGTAGCACCCGTGGTCAAGATTATGAACTTCGAGGTCAAGTCAAGATATGAGTTTTAATCCTGATTCCAATAAAAAGCCATTGTCTGGAATAATTATGTCGTTTTACGCTTAATGAAGCTGGATTGTTAGGTCATTATAAGGTGTGACAGAAAGGCGAGTGTCGAACCTGTTTGGTATTGTCCTCATCACTTGCTGTGATTCAGAATTACAAATTCAGCCATTTATCTTCTAGTATGATAATTAATTATCGTATATTGATTACTTTGAAAATAGTATATCGAATAACTTCTACCTTTCCTAGTGGCTGTGATAGCCAAGTGGTTATGGTCTCGAACTCCCGACCATAGTATAGAGGGTTCAAGTCCTGGTGCCACTGAACATCTACCGAGTAGAGGGGGCCGATGCACGTTAAATCTATCTAGGCTCAATGTCTTCCCACTGGTGTGGTAGTTAGGAGAGGGGTGCTAGATCGGGAGTCGTCTTCGTCATTTGACCGAGGCTCAGAACTATGAGGGCCGAGGTTTCATCGCCAATAGCCCTCGTGTTGCTTTATAGTGTGACGTTAATATACTTCTATCTCTCTCTTTCTCCAGATTTCCTACGTTAAAATATTAGATTAATGCCTCTTTAAATCTAAATAATTGGCTGTAAATGCATCATATAATGTTAATAACCAAAGAGATTCTAATCAGGGTCTTCACCTTCTGTGCTTTCACCTCTAGCCACATGCATGGGTGGATTAAAGTCATAGCTCCCTCAAAAACTATCCATTGTGTGGAATAATGAGGGCTGTTTAACTAAACAGCCGTCAGTCCCTCAAACATTACCCCCTCCCCCGCTATTTGAACATGATTTAAAATTTAAAAAAAAAGGATATCGCCACTACATAAGTATAATTTAAAATGCATTACATATAAATTGAATTTCTACTCAAAACTAGTCAATTCAAATTATGGGCTTTTATAAATATTCAGCTTATTAATACTACTGCGAAATTAATTCTTACAAAATAATGTCATTAAAGCTGTATATAACTCACAGGTTTACTCTGATTATTTATTTAAAGTTATAATATTGTCAGTATAAAATCTTTCTGTCTAAGAAATAACTATTTATGAAAAGCCTATACCACAAAACCAAAATTACCCAAAGCGCTATTGTGAAATGTGCACCTTATTGTAGAAGTTACTATAAATCATTATTTTATATTATAAATCATTATCTATAATTACAAACTAAGCCATACAGTGTTTCAGCGACATGGCTATAAATCCTTATAGTTCCCCTGCAATTACCGATTAGAACAAGTTCACCTCTACCTAATAGCACTGGAAGAACGATAAAGTTTTATTGAATGAAATATGTTACATATTCCAGAAAGATTTACTCCTCTGCAAATGTTAGAAGGATTAATGCTAAAAGATGGATTAAAGAAAGAACTTGATAAATAAAGCAAGTATGTTTTATTTTTGTGTCGTATGCTTTTTTTTTATCAGATTCCAAAGTTTTTTTATCAACTTCTTTTTAAAAAGCTTAATTGCTAGTTATGAATATAGTCATATGAATAATAATGATGTAAATGCTACTGGAATGGTGTATAATTTAGCATCTTGTAACGTGTGTAGAGGAATGTTTTTCAAATATTTAACGGACAAGTATTCATATTTTTGTAACGTTTTAACCGACAATGGTTTTTGTTATATTTTTCGATCATGTGTTACAAAATATTTCGTATTAATGTTGGATGTTTTTTTAAAAAAAAATTAATTTATGTTACACTAGAAATACACAACTTGGAAATAGCAATGTATCTCGTAATCGAAAGAGAGAGAGAGAAAATCACAGTAATTTTATAAGAGATTTCTAAGCGAGATCTGAATTTCAATTCCACTTCATCTCAGGACGCTGATGAATCAATTGAGTAGTGCTTTAACACCCGATGCCAGGGGCGGCGAACCTTTATGGATCAACGTGCCATTTTTTCTTAAGAAATGTTTGATAGGTATAGACATGCCGTCAAATAATTTTGACTTGTGATTATCGGGAAAATAAAACTAAATAGTAACAACACAAAACTCTATTTACTACGAAAAAATACCTTTTGCACTGTATAGTTGAAAATTCTTTAGTTATACTTGTAGTTCAAATTATAAAGTAACATTAGTGTGATTTCTTTTGCTGCAGATTGGATGACAAATAACTTATATTAGGATTGTAAGATGTTACTTAGTAGAATGCATGCTGAATTGGAGTCATCTGCCAATAGTTTCTAAGCAATTAATTATTTTTGCTGTGGTTCACTTTTTTAACAAGAGGATTTGTGATTTGTTTCAAAATCCATTTACACAGACATTGTTCTGCATACTACTGTTCCAGAACATGAAACACGCACCGCTTTGTCCTTTACTAAAAATGCCATATTTCTAGATTCACCAAGTTTGAAATTCTGTGTTAAACTTACTATCTTGCACTTTTTGTTCTGAACTAGCCATGTTGAATAACAGTAAAAAATCGTAAATATAACACAAATAAACTTTAAAATACATTTGTGTCATCGAAATTGACTATATGCTATGAGTAGACAAATTTCGCATCATAAGCAACTGTAGTCCACGACGTAACTAAGGCAAGATAATAACAAATAAGTGTGCTCCCCGCCACCCCGCGACTGATCACTCGCCTTTATTCGTAATACTTCATAGTGAACTTCGTTATTTTGAAATAAAATGCAAACCATTTTGATTGCTCGCGTGCCCAAAACATTGTGTCGAGGGCCATTGATGACACGCGGGCCACTGGTTCGCCATCCCTGGCCTAAGCAATTGCACCCATTACCCACATAGGATTCAATCTCAAAATTGTGACATTCTGTAAAGAATTCGAGCTTCTTATTCAAATACTTTAGAAACTGTTAAGTTACACACGCATTGCGATGATTCTAGAGTATATAACTTTCCTTTGATCTCTTGTCAAGTATATATTTTTACCTATATCAAAATTTATACTTTTATGTATTTTACGGAAATATATGTGTATACCTTCTCTGTTAAAGTAACAGGCATAATAACTTAATTATTATAGTCTCGATTATCTATGTAGTTATCAGGTTTCGTAATTTAAATAATTAAAATCGCACGTAACGTAATAGAGAAATATTTTTTTTAAATTTGAATCATCAGATGGAGTTTAACGGCATGCTTAGCTTAACCAGGTCGTTTAATTATTATTATTAATATTATTATTATTATTTGTATATTTGAAGACATCAAAGATAAAAATAAATATAATAGAAAATACTTTAAATTTACTTTGTTATGTACAAAAAAAAAAAAGAAAATAATTCTGTTATTATACTCAGGGGATCTTCATTTGTAAGATAAAGTTTGGAATGTCAAAAAATTTTACCGTACATATCTTTAATTACTCATATTACCAGTCATATTATCTATGATAAAAAATAGAGTATGAATTTTTAGTCGTAATTTTCTTTTCTTAAAATCTGGCATTTTTCTCCTAGTCATTTTTTTTTTTTTTTTTTTTTTGTTAATTAAAACAAATTTTCTTCCCTAAATTTTAAACAAGCATTTTTTCTCTTCCAATGGATGAAGTTATGTAGCATCTCCTTCTCTACTTTCCCCAGTTCGACACATTTTTCTACTGTCATTAGGCATACCTTAACTGATATTCACTACGTATTTCTTAAGTTTTATTGATTTTTGCGTAAGAAAAATGAAATTGGAATTTTTCAGTATGCATCCAACAAGTTATTGCATTCCCTCTACGAATATTTTGCTTTGTTTTTTATTAAAAAAGCTAGCAAACTTTATTTATTGATATCTTTTTCATCAATTAAAAGGATAAAAAATAAAACTTTTGTTCTTTCACCAAAGAGCAAGATGTTTCGGAAAAAAAATATACTTTAATAAAACAAATGCTTTTTTTTATCCTTTTATTCTGTTGATGTAGTGGAATATTTTGATTATTGAATAAAAAACATCAATAAATGAAGCACATCTCCAAGGATTGAACTACAATAGGAAACTAAAATATATTTTAATTTCAAATTTTGATTATAATTTACAAAGAAACCGTAATTCTGACACTTGTTGTGCAAATATCAGTGGATACGTAATGTTCGTCATAAGAAACATACTAGTAGTCCTCCAAGCACAAAATCGTAGTGGGAAAGTTCGGAATGCCACCGCTCAAATGCCCCGTATTCGTCATTCCCTCAAAAAAAATTAAGAAGCCTGTCACAATAGCCTCACTGTGGCATCGAAATGCAATGTTAATAAACAATCAATCAAGCAGAAAATGAGTAATTCATCTGAGATTTCTTTTAAAATGTCAGTTGATAATATACACTGCTCAAAAAAATTAGGGGAGCAAGCAAAGAAAGTAAGAAAATCGTGCGAGACATCCACAGAGCTGCATGAAATGGATAGTGCATACGTATCAATGAGCGATACAGAAAAAAAGACGTAAACACATATGGAATTAAGCTTTAATTCATGGAAGCTTTGGAAAAAAAAAAAAAAGCCGATTTAAGGCAACAATTGGTTTACATGTAAACGATAAAAAAGTAATGTTTGGAAATGATGCAGTACTGTTAATAAGGCGTGTGGTCTCCTCGAACAGCTAAGACTGCTGCACACCTGTTTCCCATGGATGCGATGATGGTATCGATGAGAGTTTGGTGAATACAGTTCCACTTCTCAAGAAGGGCAATCTCCAAGTCACGGAGAGTTGATGAAGGCCTTGGTCTCGCAGCAATGCGTCGCCCTAGCACGTCCCAAACATACTCGATTGGATTAAGGTCAGGAGAGCGCGCTGGCCATTCCATAAGCTGTATTGTTTCAGCTTCCAGCATATTCTCCACAAGACGAACTGTATGTGGTCTCGCATTATCATCTTGTAAAACAAAGGAATCTCCAATGGCTGCTGCGTAGGGTATGACATGAGGTCTCAATATCTCGTCTGCATATCTGCGGGCCGTCAAAGTACCGTTCCGAATGATATGCAGGTCCGTACGTCCACTTATGCTTATTCCACCCCACACCATTCAACCAGCTCGTCTGTAGAACGAGCGAACCTTTCACGAATGAAAGTGGGGTTATTTCGAGTGCCCCTTTCCCTCCACACCAAAACACGTCGGGTGTCACTCTCCAGACTGAATCGAGACTCGTTTGTAAAGAATACGTGGCTCCAATCCCGTTGCTCCCAATCTCGATGTTAAGCAGCCCATCTTCTGCGAGCCGCACGGTGGCTTGAGGTCAATGGAATGTAGAGCATGGGCCTACGAGCATAGAGACCTCCCTGATGGAGCCTATTCCGTATTGTTTGGGTGGAAACTCTTTGTCCTGTTGCCACGAGAAACTGTCTTTGCAGCTGAGAAGCATTGTCTGTTCTGTTACGACGAGCTGTTAACTGTATATACCGGTCATCAGTTGCAGTTGTTGCACATGGCCGACCTTGCCCTGGCCGACGACTCACATTATCAGTCTCTTGGAATCGATTCCACAGCCTTGCAACGACACTGCTGCTGACTCCAGCAGCGTTCGCCACACTGCGTTGTGTTTGCCCGGATTCCAGTATGCCGATGATGCGCCATGTAAGGGATTCAGGTAAATCACGTTGTTGTGACATTTTCAAGTCACCTTTTCTCGAAAACATTAACTGAGAAATCAACTTTCTGAATAATGGCAGTGAAACAGACGTCTCTGCTACATCCCGATTTCTGCTCTTATCTTCTTTTCTGGTTAGTGACGTCATGAACTTTTATTTGCATATGAAGTTTTCTTCTTCTTTTTCCTGCTCGGTCTTACATTAAAAATGATTACTTTTCTGTTACTTATCGGTGAAAATATTTGCGTAATTTCATTAAAACCATGTGCTCCCCTAATTTTTTTGAGCAGTGTATATTTACAAAGAAACTAAGATTAAAAAAAAGGCATTTCATAATTGGTACTTAATAGTTTCATTCACCAAGTATCAAGTTGGAAAAAATTAAAATTGACAGAACTAATTTTAATTCATAGAGAACCTTATCTGCAGTTGTTAAGATTACATTCCCCTTCAAAACTGCAAAAATGTTTTTAAAAAAATATCACTGAAGTTTAAAATTCTTCTGTTTTTATTTAAAAAAAAGATGAGTACTTATAAAATTGCATTTTATTATCAAAAGTGTATTTACAGGTATTTTTATATTTTTTCTAACATTTAAGGTATCCAACTACCCTAAAATTGTGAATTTTTTATGATTTTATTTTATAGGTCATCTTATTAGCTTTATAAAAATACCAAGTTTATTATTTTCCGTTCACTAGAACAAAAACTACAAGTGTTTTAGTAAAAGCAGATGTCGTTACTTTAAGCAAGATGCCATACTTTAAAACGCGTTTTACTCGAAATTTGTGTTTTTTTGAAAATGATCAAACGGGGACAGCGCGCGATTGCTAAAAAAGTTTTTAAAATAATTAACTGAAATTTTTTGTGTATGTTCTGTGTAATAGTTGAAGTTTTTAAACCTTCAGATTTATCAATCACTGTTTTATTACAAAATTTACAGTCCCTTTGTGTAAAAAAAAATTTTAATATCTCTTATCCAGAAGGTTGTTAGAAAAATGAATAACATAGCAACACATCAGAATTGAAAAAGTGAAACTTTGTTCATAAACTTTTGGTTCAATATGGGCCCCGTTTATGTTATTTTTTGTAAATGTTTAACCCTCTTTTTACCTTTTTAGTAATAATATAATTTCTTTTTCTCTTCTTAATTTTAGCATAATTTTCTTAAAATTCACTAAACAAATCTAAAAACCACAAAAAATCCCCATATCTCCATTTTTTTTTAATAAAAAGTTCTTGCAAGCAGTCGGATACCTTAAATAGGTAATAAAATGCTTTTTCGTAAATAGAGTTATTTTAATAATTTTTTGTTGTATGTAAGACTTCCTTTACTGCCTTAATAGAATAGTTTAGTTTCAATAAAAGTATCCCTACACACAAAGAGTGTAAGAATACCATTAATAACGTATTTAATACCGATATAAATGTTAAGTAAATTATCATATGTGGCCAACGAATTTCATACGATTAGAAAAATTTATTCCCATATTCTAAACTGCATTTTCATGCAAAAAAATTATATTTATTTATAAGAAGATGGTATGGAATGGGGAAATAGTATAATCCTGCTATATTTAATGCAAGAATTTTAAAATTATACAATTTTCCTTGAGTAATAATCTCCAATGCGTGAAAAATCTATGAAATGCTTTAAATGAATTACACGGAAGCTTAGCATTAATTTTTTTCTACTATATTCATTAATCTTGGCTTTCAGTTTGAAAATCTTCACTTAACATGCTAAAATAGTTACAATTTGATTAAAAATTCATTTATGAGAAGGCATGCATCCATTTGAATTTTTGGTACAAGCTCCAATGATGGTCAAAATTGAAGGGAAATAAATGCCAGATCACGTATTATATATATTCTTACATAAACACTTTTTTTTTCGGGAGGAATTTTATGAAAAAAATCACGCAGCTCACAGAACACTCGTGTAGCTCGTAGTGCACCGTTAATGATAACCACAATGGATTAATCAATGCAACTTACATTTAAAGTCTTTGATTTATTTAACTTGTTTTTAATGTGTTTTGTTTTTTCTTTTTTGACTAATCCAAATTATCCCGATTCCTGTGGTATTGTTTAGTTTTTAAGTAATCTAGTTTTATCTGTGAGATATATATATGTTGAAACAAGTAATATAAAAAAATTCAAGTCAATTCCTACTTAGATCAACAAAGAAAATTTTTATTTTATATAGTTACTTTTTATTATATAGTTGCAATTGATATAAATATGTATACATAATACAGAATCCCAATATTAAGTGACAAAATAGAAAGCGATTTTCCTTGTAATTTTCCATTCTATATATGGCGTTGGACTCTTTTTTTTGTTTGTTTGTTGCTTTTATTCATTAATTAAATTTAATTATTATAATAAAATAGTATACTAAAAAAGAAATCCCATTCTCAGAAATTAGGCCATTAATGCGGGATTCGAGCTCACGACCTTTGGATGAGAAGTCCAACGCGCTATCCATTGCGCTCCTGGAACATAAAAACGACTTGCTATATATGCTGTTGGAGTATTATTTTTGTTTGTTACTATTTATTCATTTTTTAATTTAATTAATGAATTAGTATTTGAAAAATCTGTATTAACATCATGTGCCATCCACTACAAGTTTTAAAAAATGTATTTGAACTTGAATGGATCAATAGAAAGTATTTTATTAACGATTGAAAATTTGAACAAGATATATAAATAAATAAATATAAATTTAGGAAGGAGTGAACTAAATAAGAATTGAAAAAGAATCTGCATCTTCGAGATTTTCTAAAAAGTAATTACTGATACTGCCATTTTTTACAGAAACAAGCTATCCATCTCCTTAATTACAGCTAATTTTGCATTTCTTATAATAAAGATTGTCAATGGAAATGAATTTCGCAAAACTGATATCCATGTTTTGATTTACATGAGATAAAAGTCCTAAAAAAAAAATCCTTTTTAAAAGTCCCTTGCTTATAAAAGGAAGAGTTCCTTAACAAGGTGGACAAACAAGGAACAACTCTCACGCATAGAAACGATCGGAATACACACTTCTTTAGTTTAATTAGCTTTCTCAAAATCACTGGACATATCTGAAGAAAAATACATGCGCTTAATAACATCCGATGATTGATGCGTCTGAAATACCTCTTACCTAGAAACAGGGTTATCACCTAAGCAATTTAATGATCGAGAAAGAATTCTGCGAATTCTTGCATAATAAGTTCAACTTGTTCTTCATTACTTCACTTTCCACTGACCTACTGCAGAAAAAGATACAATGAAGTTCCACACTTTTTTTCAAAAACGAAATCTCCATTAGTGGGATCACTACTAATTGCAGCTTGTCGATTCCGAATTCAAAGCAGACGGTAAACAGAGGGCCAGAAAACCACAGATGGTTAATTTTTATACACGTCCAGCGTTTTAAAGAGGGTCATTATAGCAGTAGAAAAGACATCCGGTTCCCTTGGTTGACATCTTCACCGTTGGCACAGTGGAATTATATCGTGTTAGAGCTTGACAACGGATTCGCTAAAAATCGCCAAATGTGATCGCCAAGAAACGAAGATCATTTATTAAAACGATCAATTTATAGAAAAAAAGAGAAAAAGAAAAGAACGCAAAGATGGTGCATAGCACAAATTTTTTTCGTAATTGCAACTCACTCAGCGCAGATTAACCTACGGCAATGGTTGAATTTTAGTTTTGCATACCATGTTTTTGAAAATTTGTTTTTAAATTAACTCCAGAATCTAGAATGCTTTCAAATACCTTTAAATTGGTTAACGATAGTTAAAAAAAAACATTTTTAAGTGCATAGATTGATCAATGAAGTCTTTATGAAATAAGTATTCCGATTGAAGTTTTTATTGAGAAAGGGTTTAAAGTTAAAATACGATTTATATTATTTTCCTCATCAATTATAGATCACTTAAAACTTACATCACGAATCAAACTATTGATATTTTAAAATAATCAATCTTAACGAAATTGTAGTAATAAAAACTCTGGAGTAACATTCATGACGCTTACTACAATGTGTATAGCATACATAATCTCTCTTTTATTCTTGAAAAATATTTGTACTCCACAACAACACAAGGTATGCGAAAAAAACTGCGCATGAAGTAGATGAATAGATTTTTAGAAAGATTAATATCACGTAGAATAAGACTTTAGAAAATATAAGTGAAACTGAAAATAAAAACAAAGTATTGATTTTATTATTTCCAATTATACTCTCTCTCTCTCTCCATAGCAACGATGACAGAGATATTAGACTGGGTTAATCATTATGTAAAATAAGCACTTCCTTAGGGAAAAAGAAGATATCACAGAAATATTTTTTTTAATCGTTTTTACCACAGAGAAATAGCAACAATATTAGAAAGTCGAGGAAACCGGTTGGATGTCTTGTTTCTACCACTATAGAAACAGATATAATACAAATTAAAAATTTAAGAACAAAATAGTTGGAAACGGAAAAAAGCTTTTCAAATGAAAATAAATTGGAGGTGTATGCGTGGAAGACAAATGTGCTACTTCGTGCAGTCTAGTTCCATTTTAATAAATGTAATTTTCATGATTTTTCTTAATATTATGGATTAAATCTATATTAATAGTACCAAATATATTAAATGTTAAGAAAAAAATCTTCTCTCAGTTCCATAGAAACGACAAACGGAATGACATTGACATTTCACATCATTCAAAGAGCATCAAAGCAGATAAATGAAATGACATTTCATCTCAAAGCATATCCCGAAATCCCATAAAGTGCTTAAGAATTTCTGACGCTAAAAGGAAATATAGAATCAAAAATCAACGAAGTTCACCCAAAGCGAATTTCATGTCACATCAAAAGACGAGTGCCTACCATGCTCTATTCATTTGTCGAACTAGTCTTACAAACGATTTCACGCTTTTCCCCGCCTCTTGAAACGAATCTCACGCTCTCTCAAAGAATATCTTCTATGAAATGAGTTCTGAATTCAGATCCTCTTGATGTCCTGAAGAACTGCAATGGAAGAAGGTCCGTATCGAATTGCAGCAGCAACCTTCCTGAGAATCTGATGTCCTACTGAAAGACAGCTTGCTATCTGTGTCATGCTTTTCAGTATTTCGATGCGTATGACAGAACCCTTCTTGTACTTTACCATAGTCTTGACCTAGGTTTCTTTATTCTCAAAAGCTTTTATTCTTTTTCTCTCTCTTACTTCAATCTTCTTTCGGTTATGAAAAGAATTGTTCTTCTTTAAAAAGAAATTGCTTCGGAAATGACTATCAAGGTTAAAGTAAAGAGGAACTTCTTAAGGGCTCATTTTCCGGCGAGAAAGGTGATTTTAATCGCAGAATAAATAAATACTATTTATTAAACGAAATGGAGTATGTATTTAAGTTATTAAACTGAAGAATTTATAGACACATTAATCTAATTATCTGATTAGTTAAATGTTTGTAGTGGCGATTCTTATAAAAATGATTTGACTGAAATAAGAACCATCTTCTACAAAGTCCTTTCAATAAATGTTTATCAATACTAAAAATATACTCTAAGTATTTATTAAATATCAGAATTTTTAATTTCAGTGCCCTCAAGAAAAAATTATGACAACGGCAAATTATCATTTAAATGAAAAATTGAAATACAATCGGACTTCCATTTTACGAACCTCTATTTTGCTAACTTTTTCCTGGAACCAAGAACATTTTACGTTTAAAAGATGAATCTCTATTTAACGAAATTTTCACATAATTGACTTTTTCTGGGATTTAACGACTTCGTTAAATAGTGGTCAGACTGTATTTGCCTTAAGTTTTTATGTTTAAGAGACAGACAGTGGCCCACACAAGGGGGGTGTCCTGAGGGTCCGGACACCACTCAAAGCCCTTGAGTTTTTTTCGATTGATGATATATATACAACGTAAAATTTTATTAAGTACTTGAAATTAACAATTTATTTTATTAATTAATGCTAATAAATAATTCAATAATTTATTTTTTACTGTTTTTTGTGAACAAAATTGACAAAATCAGAAGAATCAATTGATGTTCTATTGGGGGACTTTCGACCATGGACTCCCCCCTTGAAAAAATTTTGTGTGCGCTACTGGAGACAGATTATTTTTCTATGTTGTCAAGTTATTAACAATATTTACGGGAGGAAAGCCCTATAATTCATTACATTTTCAACCAAAATTTTTATGAATATTGCGTTAATGAAATTTTAGAAACTGCTTGAGGAATAACAAAAGATTTAAAAGAAATTAATTTTCGAATACCTGAACATTCAATAAATTATTATTTTCTGATTTAAAAAAATTAATTTACGTGAATCTACAAGTTTAGTTTTCTTTCATGTATTCAAACTGTGGATTCATACGTTAATATAAATTGCTTTACCCGAAAATCTAATTCCAACTACAGCTGAAATGAGCCCTCAACTGATTAATTTGTAATTTCATTTCAAGAAAATATATAGCAGTGGCGTGCACAGACTACTTTCATGGGAGAATTTATACTTTAAAAAAAACGTTAAATGAAAGCACAGAGACGTAATATTTTTAGCTGAATATTAAAAATCTGTTTCTTTATAGGAGGGATTTGAGTCCTTAAACCTCTTCCTTTCATACGCCACTGATTTAGAGTAAATTGATAGCATTCTTTCTTAGAGTGATGATTGAAAAAGTAATTTATAAATAGATACTAATAATATTATAAAAAAACAATGATATCAAGCAGAGATTTTACATTTTTTTTTTTTTTTGCAATTATATCTCATTAACACATTACTCATTCCGTTCGTACACTTTCTCAGTGTAATTAAATCCTTCACATAGTAACAAATTGAAAGAGATGTTGCGTGTTTAAACAGGTATTTTTTCATTTTTTTTTTCTAAATTATTTTCGCCAAACAGCGATACCAAGCATGAAATGGGTCCTCTCATTTTCGTTTTGTCATCAATAAAACCGAAGTGTCGCGGGAGAATGCGATGCGAGATAAGCGATCTAGTCAGCCAGTAAAAAAAAAGCCAAAACATAATCCCCTTTGCCCTACGGCCTTTTAGACTTACAAGACTGCATGGCGCTAGAGTTGCCTAATTGCTGTAATGGTGCGGAATGTGGTATTTTCGGAGGCTTCAAAATACTTTCACGCACATAATGAAACGACGCAATTATTCGGACCATGAAAAATAACTTACGAAGACGATCTATGGCAGAGAGAGAGAGAGGAAGGGGGTTGGGAATATATATATACAGGATCGTATATAAAAGATATTTTATGAATTTTTGCGATGAGCTTTGGTGCATGTGGCCATAATAAAAAAATTGATTAGCTGTGTTTTTTTCCTTCAAAGATTAATGGAAAAGATTGAAAATATCCGTTTAATTGATTATATACATATAGGAAATATATGTTATGCATTATGTTCCAGCATATCAGTTAGGTATTTTTAAAATATGCTAATAGACCATTGAAATACATTTCTAAATTTGAAACTTTGCATTATTGATTGATAAATTGGAATCCTTTCACGTGGATTACCTATTTATATTTATTTCCTTTCACGAACTTTTTTTCCATTTTCATTTCATTTAGGATGATAGCAGGCCTTCTGTTAGCTATTCTTTGTTGTACAATTGAAGAGCAATTTTTCATACAATTTATATGGGCAGTAATTCTTTTGACAAGTATTTGGGATTGCTTGAGTCAGTATTTTATAATATATTTTATGAATATCAATACTAATAGGAGACAGTCTTGAAGTGTGATGATCCTTTAAGAAAATGTTTCCACATATAAAAGAAAAATAAAGTTTTTTTTTGTAAGTATTACAAAAAACTTTATTGCGTTCAATGAAACTGAAAATATAAATAAAATAAAGGTAAAAGGATTCTTTCTCTTTCTTTCCTTGAGCCTTTTTCTACGAATTTGACTGAGATCGATATATTGATATTGGTGGAATGAGTAATAAAAATCGTGGTGATAGCTTTTTCGCATGCATACAGAAAAGTGGAAAAAAATACTATTTCTATTATGTAATAAATTTTACATAAAAGCCATGCAAAAAGAATGTTGCGGGTTCTCACGTGCATTTCCCTTAACTAACTTCTGTGGCTGCTTTATTACAATGTCTGATATGAAAACCTCCTTTCCTTGCAGAGGAACCGAGATGTATGCAAATAATATTACTATTTAAGTAGAAGTGAAGTGAATGAGAGAGGTAGAGAAAGAGAAAAGGAGAAAAAATAAGGCCAAAAAGAAAAAGATAGAAGAAAAGGTAAACGAAGAAGAGAAGAATTAGTCTGTATTATAGAAGCGTTACTGAAGTCCCAGCAACCTGACAAGCAGATTTAGAACGCAGAGATCGAATCCGCTATTACAACCTCTGACAATAAAGTTCGCTGAATAGTCCTGTAACATTAATGTAGTTGAAATATTAACGAAAGTTACCTCACTGTCCTTCGAAATAGTCACCTCCCATAACTATGTATCACTGAGATCTGCTATACATGTCCTGGAAACTTTGCAAGAAATCTTTTTTTGGGATGGAGTTCAAAAGCCTCGTCACGTTTCGTTGGATGTTAGGAATATCGTCAATATCGATAACATGTTTTTCTCATTCCTAAATTCTGGGTAACGATTTGTCGCACGATTAATCTACAGTTCATCAGTTATCATGCGCACAGTTAATTGACGATCGTAAGTGATTCATTTCCTCACTTTCTCCATGTTTTCGTCTCTGACAAAGGTCACCAGTCTTCCTCTACGAGGATTGTCAGAAACACTTTCCCTGCTTTTCGAAAACGGGCAAACCACTCGTACACACGCTTCATGGACAGCTCATAATCTTCATAAACACGTACCAGCATCGCATAAGTTTCTATTGATGTCTTTCCAAGCTTAAAACATAACTTTAAATTTAATCTTTTGTTCGTTCATTTTCCTGTTCTCAGTTAAGAACCAACGTACTAAACAAGCCCTTTATAAAACAAGTCTTACAAGGAACATAAATGAGTCTCATCTGAACAACGATGGGAGCAGATGGTCAGCACTTGCAGCTACGCATGTGCAGCGTTTTGTTTCGCCAGTGTTGTCGTTCTGACTTCATTCGCCGAACTTTCTTATCAGAGCCTGTATAAACATCTAATGTTAAAAATCATGATATAGATAAATGTTATTATAATCCTTATTTGATAGAATGAATAGGGTTCACTAAACCGCTCCACATGTCTAATTTATCTTGATATTGATTATTAAAAGATTGAATATAAACTAATTAATGATAATCTAATATACTATTTCTCAGTGGCATACACAGATTTCTTAAAAGAAATCTGTGTATGCCACTGAGAAATAGTATATTAAATTATCATTAATTATCATTAATTATATTATATTATTTATATTAATTAGTTATTATTAGTGTTTTTTAACACACGTAGACAAAAGCACCGAGGAGTGACTTCTAAGCTAAAAATTAAAGATGTTTTAATCTGTGGATGAGATTGAAACCCCCTCAAACCCCACCCCTTAGAACATCACTGATGTCTCTTATCAACAATAACACTTACACATCACAAGAATTATTTCTGTGCTGGATCACATTGCAAGAACAATACTTGAGGTTTGCTTCTCTCTCCAAATTTCGACACCACGTCACTTAATATCTTTGACAACAGATTTTTTAATATATGATGGTTTTCATTATTTACCTCAATGTCCCGTTCATGGAATTATGAATCTCCGGACTCTCTAAGCTGCCATCTTGCCAACAAGCAACTGCAACATCCGAAACAAAATTATAAGGGAAATAATCAAATATTTTAAAACTTATGAAAAAAGTATAATACCCATGTAGTATAAAAAAATTTATCGGGTTGAAAAAAATCTGATAAACTTTAATTGCAACTTAACGCAAAATCGAAAATTAAAATTATTTCTACGGAGACACGCGAATGCTAACATTCTTATCTGAAAACAGAACCAAATGACACTAATCTTCATTTCAGAAATACCATATTTATTCGAATCTAAGCCGCACTTTTTTTCTCCGGTGTTAATATTAAAAATTGGGTGCTGCATAAAATCGAAGGTGGAAAAATTCATCGGATGAGGGAAATTGAATATGATATTGATGGTTAGAGCAATTTCATGTTCATGCATGTTTTTAAAACTTTTTGACACAGGTAAAATAAATTAATTATTCACTTTTTTTTAGTTCTCGTTTAAAATATTTTTAAATTTCGCAAATAATATCGATAAACATTTTTACACAATTATTTATTTTCTTCCCAAAAACATGTTGAGAATTTGGGATGTGGCTTAGAATCGATGGCGGCTTAGATTTGAGTAAATACGGTATATATATATATATATCGAGCCAAAGATATACTTAAGTTTTTAAAGAAGTTGTCAGTTAAAATTAATTTAAAATTGAAATATTAAAAACTCATTTATCACCTACCATGAAATTAATAATTTAAATGACTAACATTTTTTAAAATTTTTATTTTTTAGTTTTAAAGCTATAGCACTCGTTAGATACTTCAGAAAACAGCCCTTCCCATCATTCTGATCGTAGTAGTGACACACCTGACAAAATTTTAAATGTGTCCCGTTGGTTGGTAATATATGTTCTCGACTGCTTGAGGAGCTGTCATTGCGGATGATGAAGTAATTTATCCAGCATATCTGGGAAACGAAGCTCAGAATGATGAAGTTGTTTTATCTGTGTGACATCTATGATTGGTTGCCTCATTCATCCTTCTTTTTCCTCATGGGTAGTTTGAATATAAAGTAGTAAGATTACAATGCATTCTAGTTTATTTATTTTAAACGCCCATCTTATCTTGGTGGCGAATTTAATGTTTTAGATATCGATAGCTAAATGAAGATCAAAATTGTAAATTTTTATAACTTTTTGTCTGTGTACTTAGATATTTATATATATGTATATATGTATTTTAGATACAGGGGCGAGTTACCACCGAGTCAATGATACGAGGCCCCCAAGTTTCAGGGGCCCGAAAATGTGTAAGAAACAACCGTAAAATATAGATAGCCCACCAAAAAAAGCCTCCAAGGAATTTTGATACGGGGCCAACTCAGTATTAGCTACGTTTAGGTAAATGTATTTTCGTTTCTGAAATATGCTAATGTAAGATATTTTTTAAAATAGGCCCTACCGATGCATGCTTAACTCGGTTAATAAAAATAACTCATTCAAATTCCAGGAAATCAAATAAAGTTTTTCAGTTGCATTTTTGTATCTGATTAATCGACCTCCCTGTTTTAAAGTCATTAATTGTGAGAGTTACGCATTGGAATCTATCCTTTCAATCCCTCCCTTTTGATATAAGAGCATGTATTAGTTCACTGACATTTTTCAATCAGTATATGGTTTCAATTCCTGAAACCACTAAAAACTTATAGTGTAGAGCAATGGTTTTCAAACTGTGTTTTACGGAACCCTGGGGATCCTCAAGGCGTACCCAGGGGTTCAAAATAAAATAAAATCGAGAAGAAATAAACATGTATGCAAAATAGATTCACGTTCACTTTGAAATTTGTTTTGTTACAAGTATCTAAAGCTCATCCCCCCCCCCTTTCTATTAGATAAAACATATAAAGAATTTACGTCCTTTCTTCCCTGTGACCCGGCTAGAGATGTGGGAGGAACTAAATGATCATACGACACGATGAACTTCAATTACTTTATTTATCACTAATTCAACTCAGACACAAACAACATTTAAACAAGATAACTTTAATCAGTAATAGGATAGGGGAGAGAGAGACGAGATTGCGTTGGGGAGAATATATTCAATCATGCAGCTCTACCTTTAATAATACTTTATACAGAGCTTACGTATTTAATGACCGCACTATTAGTTTAACTTTCTAAAATCGACTTGATTTAAGATCACAGTACCTGAACTCTTGCAGTTTTCTATTTCCTTTATGTTGACCTTAACACTTCCCGCTAGTTAATTTAATCACTTTCTTAATATTCCAACTTCTGGCTTTTTACATATACGTTTCACTGCCAATTTACTTCCCTTCTAATCTATTCACAATTCAGTAACTCCCAAACTCGCGAATACAGAAAATATATATTAACTTAATTTGCATATTACGCTTTCTGCCCTTTGGAAAAGGTTCAGTGAAAATGCTGGCCCCAAAAAATTCCCCAGAGGTTGATGTAAGGACGAGTATAGATCCGTCACAAACTGAAAATTTTATTTATATATAACTTTATTTTACAACACTTTTTAAACATTTATTATAATATAATAAAATATTAAAATGTTTTATTTATATATTTATGTCCTACTAGGATTGTGAATATTCTATTGTTAACTATCTCGGGTTACACGAGATAATTTTATACTCGTTTAGTTAGCCCAATGTATTGCAAAAATAAATAGTTTTCTAATGGAAAATGCACTTTTTTTGCATTTGTGGGGAAAAAACTTATAATAAAGGAAAGGAAACAACGTATCAACAGATTCGATGTTAAAATCTAAATTTAAGCAAGAACAGTTTCTAAATTTTAGGTAGCAATTCTCTCTCTCTCTCTCTCTCAGGCAAAGTACACGGGATTTCTTACACAGCTATAAACATTTTAATGCTATTCAGAACATTGTGTTTAAGTTAAATATATTTATCAACGTATGTGGCTACAAAAACAAAGTATAAAAACATGTTAAACTCAGAATAGGTAAAACGATTGCATTTAATCTCAATTGACCTCGACTACGATAGTTTGTGTGAAAAAAAGCAAGCACATATCCCAGTTACTAAATATAATGCATAAATAGGTGACACCTGTGGATCTCAAATTAATATTACTAATAAAAAAATTATATTAAAAAACTATATTAGAATTTATTAATATTAAACGCAATACTTTTTTTAATTGCCTTTACATGAAGTGCCTCTAACATGTAGAAGTCGCCCATCTGGTTTAGTGGTTAGCGACGCTGACTGCTGTGCCATAGGGCCTGAATTCCAATCCCAGAGCAGACATGGATGTTTGCAAATGTATAGTGCCTTTGCGGCATGGGGGTACTTTAAATAGCCGTCGGACCGCAAGTCTTCTCGTGAGGTTGGTGGAAAGGGAAGAGAAGTGTTAGGCCCCTCCCCCAGGGTGTTCTCCCTCAAAATTGGGGTGGAACCGAGCTAAATCGTACTGTCCCCTGAATGGTGCTCAAGGATTTGGCTAACGACAGGCGTACATCCAGTCCTTTGCCATGATGAATTTCGTGGGCCTGAATCTGACGCAGACGAGATCAGATGGCATAAGAAACAACAGCAACATAACGTGTATATCTACTTTAAATGTTATTTTAAGATATATTCTTCGAAGTATGTACATGGAATGGAGTTCTCCGAAGTCAACACCAAGCTTTTTTAAAAACGGCTTTATTCAGCGAGCAATCGATACAACTTACGCTGAGAGAACGCGGACGCCAAGTGATTTTTTTAACTGGGCTTACTACTTATGTCCAGAACTGCTAATTACTCTTTTTAGTTATGGTTTCTACTTGAAAGTTAAGAATGGCAAATGGAGGCTATAAAAAATAATGATCTGGGATTAAAAGGGTTCTGCTTGGACTATCTGTTCGGAGAAATAATTGGGTGTTTAATTTAAAAGACTTGAAGATGTTAAATAAAATAAAAGTTAACTGGTAAATAGGGAATTTAATTTTAGGTCTTATTTATAATTATCCTTATAATTATATATATATATATATATATAAATGTAAGGATAATTATAAATAAGTAATATATATATATATACTCGCGCAAAGGAATAACCTTTCTCTAAGATAAAAATATCTGTGAACTGAATATTTTTCCTCTAACTGTATACATTATACCATGGGTTCCCTGGTGAACCCTAATGTTTTCTCACAGGGGTGCCCTTCTTATAATTTTAAATAGTCATACTTTGACTCAGGTAGAGAGCCATAGAAAAACATTTGTTCAAAAAAAGCGTTACGAGTCCAAAAGTTTGGGATCCATTGTACTGTACTAGAAAATAAAAACTATCATGTATTGTATATATTGATAGATTATAAAAGGAAGTACTCTTCTCATTAGCACGTGATATCCTAAATGAGCAATGAGAAAAAATTTTGTTGATTAATCGATTGATAGATTGATTAGCGTCACCTTTTGAAGTATCACGAGGACTCTTGGTGACAAACCTCGTAATTATGAATTATGTGGCCAAGTGAAGGACGACACATAATCTGAACCCACACTCTCCAAACTTCCACATCACGCTTACATAGGGACTTAAGGCTTTGGCAGATTTAGCGTTCATTAGCTCTTCTGCATGGCGGGTCTTTAGTGGTACCAGGATTTGAATCCATTATTCATTAGAAACAACACCAGCCACAAACAAGCTCGTGACCATAAACCCTCGACTACTTCTACCGCAAAAAAACTTTAGGAGAGAGCTAAAGGAATAAAAAATGGCACGCGCGAAAACATAATTTATTACAAAATAATAAGAACTAGGTGATGAGATCGACACTTAAGCTGGCAGCACATCCTTACTATGCCAACGCGATTTATAATCCCGACAGATTTAACGGTACTAGCTGTTCTACACACCCGACTTAATCTCCAGTTGCATCACCGGCCATAACATCGCTACTATGAGCACTCAGATAAAATGACCACATGGCAGGCACAAATAAATTGTAATTTCTATCAGTGGATAAATACTCATACAGCTTAAAATCGAAAAACAGTGGTCCAAATAATAAATAAAATAACAATGAAGAGATTTTTCCTCTAACGTTCACAAAAACATAAAACCATACAAAAAAAAATCTTGTAAACATTTGTTAATAGAAAAAAATTCCGTGAATTGCAATCTCATTTATTTAGTTAACTTACATGCGAATACAAAATTATTGTAGGAAATAATAACAGAGTAAAGTAAATAAATGCCTGTCTGTCAAAAAACTTGAAGAGAGCACTAATAAAACTTGAATTTTGATTGAAGCTTACGAATATATTCAGTTCAGAAGTCACTCGCAAAGCGAGTAAGAAAAAATTCACAAAAGTTCTATAAGAAAAAAATATTTAATAAATAATTGCCAATAATTATTATTTATAAACACAAACAGCTTCGAAACGAAATCAAAAAGCGTCAAAAAATATCTGAACTGTTAACTGAAAAGAATAATCTCGAAAACAAAATGATACATTGTAATAATTTGAAAGACAGGTATTAACAAAAGAGTCGAAAGTGTTGAATAACTCTGATGAATCGGAACTGCTCAAAAATTAAATGATGCAAAGCCTCCAAGAAAGAACCTAAAGGAAAACAATACCAGTTACACCATCACATGTTAGGTTCAGTATACTTAAAGATATCCTGAACTTTAAAAGTGATGTTTATCTCAATATATATACCCTTAAAGGTCTGTAACCGTGAAAGAGGGAGGGGGGTCAAGACCAGAAAAGAGCAGTGATTATGGAGAGATTGTCATTGAAGCCCGTGAGCAGGCGAGCACAGACCAGCTTCCTAATTACAGGGTGTATCCTTAGGACGCTATGATGACAGATTGCTTTGCGTGATACGTATAAGCTGCATCAACTATGAACGCTTGTATCGCCCGCGGACATAAAAGAGAAAGCTAGGTTTTAAGACAGAGGGTAAAAATGTGACTAAAGAAGACTTACGGTGGGAGGGACCCGCGTTCTTTGGTGCACTTTGAGGGGTCATTTCTGCAGCAACCTCGCGATATTTGTAGTCTGATTTATGGAGAGTTTAAATCATGGACCAGTGGGACTTGGAAGGAATCAATTAAAGGAGGAACCAATTCGGAATTCAGATTAGATTTCTTTCGCAGATGTTTTCACAGTTCGGAAAACAAACTGGGATGGGATATCTTTATTAGTGAGTATCTCAGTTGTTGATTCAGATTTTTTTCTTCTTTTTTCAGACTTGGGAAGAACCACATTAATCAAACTTGTCGGCTCTTACTTCACAACTGGAAATTAAAAATTAAGAAATTTGTAAAAAAAAAAAAACATTTGTATTAAAATTATCTGTAAAGTCAAAAGAATTCGATGTTTAAAGACCTAGCTTGTTTGGCTTAAGGCTGTTTTCGGCTAATGTTAAAGAATAGGACCCAAATTCAGAATATTTTTCAGATTTATAAGTGCTCAAACATTAATATTATATTCTTGCTCCCCTATCCTGTAGAGAAAATCACTTATTTTATCATACTACTCATTTATATCCGAGTTGACACGTTTTTTCTTTTATAAAATGTTTTTCGCATTTTTTCTCCTACACCGTAATGCTAAATGAGCTATCCCTTTACATGTTAAAAGGAAAAACTAATTACTTATGAAATATTTTGAAGTTTTGAAAACTCTATATTTTTAACAAATACATGAGTTATAATGTCACAAATTTTTATAAAAATTGAGGCATTTTTTTCTGTTCCCACAAAGTTTATGCTCTTGTACATATAGCGAATACAGCCTTAAAGTGCACCTTATGAATGTGACCTCGGACATTATTCAGCATAGGTGAGGTTTGAAAATTGTATATTTAGATTGTGCCTTCAGAGTAAGAAGTTTCTTCCACAATAAAATTAACAAATTATTTTTTTCATGCATGCTAATATTTTTTACTTGTTAACATTCATATTTATTATATTTCAGACAATATAATACACCAATTTCAATTGACAACAATTTAATTTTTTAAATAAAGTAATAGATTATAAAAAAAACGAGGAGGATAAAGAAACTGCTAATTTGTAGAATATAGAACTTCAGACGTAAATTTTTCTTTCCTGATAAATGAAGAAAAAATGATAATTTCGATTTTTTTCAATCAATTACAATTGATAATTGACCATCAGAGGATTTCTACCGTAAAAGAATAAATCCAAAATTACTTTCGCAGAATTTTTCACTGAAGAAATTTTTTGAACCTTAAACCGACTTTTATCAACCTGAATCACACTTGTCCTCTTAAAATATTTATTAAATTATGTGTCTAAAATATCTTCAAAAAGTGTTACATTTCAAACTACTTTAGCAAAAAAATATGTATATAACAAAATTCTAAATGTTATAAAGCTCAACTTAAAAATGTTCTATTTCAATTTATTTTCATTTCCATTTTCTTGGTTTAGGATCTATATTAAAGTAAAATAAGCTAGTAGAGAAGTTATTCAACAACATTAGCCCTATTTACATCAATAAATAAATAATTCTTCAGATTTTTATTTAACTTTAAAATTTTTCAAAAAATGTGTATGTTACTCGGTGTAGATTAAATATTCTGATATAGAGATAAACATAAACCAAGATATGTAGTTTTTATTAATCTTCATAATAAGAGATATTGTACTTAACTAACCAAACTTGTGTAAAATTTTCCGTAAAAAAAAAAAAAAAATGATATTTTAAAAGTTTAAAATTAGTTCCTAAAAGAAAATTTGAAGTTCTATAATTAAAGTATTTACATAAATTTTATTGTTGTATACATATTAATTTATAATTCTTACGTATTTTTCTTGGTTTTATTTATTTTATTTAGTAAATTTTTTATACGTATTTTCATTTATATGCAGGAATACATTTTTTAATCTCATTTGTGACTCCGATATTGTATGGAAGTAATTTTATAGCAATAGGCTATATGCTCGAGGCTTATACTTTATAACTCTGGTTTTTTTTCATCCAACCTTATTGAGACTTTGAGCTACAACAGCTCCACTCCACAAACAAACGTCACTACTAAATAGAATATAAATAATCAGTGAGATAGAGAATAATTATAAGGTGAACAATATCGTGACGCTAGGACCTATTGGATAATTGTAGTCTCTTATTCCTGAGTTATCGAGCGGAATTATAGTCGTTTGGTTATTCAAGGATATTAGAGGATTTCTGTTTGGCGAGTTCAGAGATTGCATTTCATTAACGATAAGTACCCGTTATTTCTTATTATTTATTGTCTTGTCTACATATCTTGTACTTGGTTTTAACGTTTAAATTAATAAAAGTGAATTATTGTGAATATCTATTGGTCATCATTTCGTGTCCGACTTAATAGCGTCTAAATCACCATTGCGTTCGGATCCCCTAGGAACCTCAACGATCAACTAGATCTTCCCCTCAACCAACCCGAGGAGGAGGTACCGCAACAATTTGAGTAATAAATTTCAATTAGTACTGATTAATTCATTATTACAAGGTTTGGAAACAATTTGTAACAAAATATTCCCGTCAAAATGTTTCCACCAGGGGCGCACGCATGGAGGGGGGGGAGGGGAGTCCTCGGGTCCGGAGACAAGCCCTTGATTTTTTTCAATTGATTATAATCTTACGCATGTAGTATGTAAAATTTAATTAAGTATTTGTTATTAATAATGAATTTTCTAAATTAATGCTAATTATTTATTCCATAATTAATTTTTACTGCTTTTTTTTGTTCCCGAAAATCGACAAAATGAAAAGAATATATTGGGTGGCGTATTGGAGCATGATACGAGAGAGGTGGACTTTCTACTCTGAACCCCCCCCCCCTGAAAAATTCTTGTTTGCGCCACTGGTTCCCACTAAAATAATATTTCCAAAATGAATAGTACTGATTGGTTAAGGTATAGCGGGATGATAAGTGCAAGCATACGCAAAAGATCGATTGCTGAGAGATAACATAAACGGAGCGTATTCTCTACCAAAAGTTTATGAACAAATTTTCAGTTTTTCAGTTCTGATGTGTTGCTATGTTATTCATTTTTAAAATGACCTTAAGGATAAGAGATATTTTAATTTTTACAAAAACTAGAGAACTTTACCTTAGATATTATATAAAACTGCTTTAAAAAACAGTGATTACATTCACATAAGGGACTGTAAATTTTGTAATAAAAGAGTGATTGATAAATCTGAAGGTTAAAACGCTTCTACTATTATTCAGAACATACACAAAAGACTTATATAACACAGTAAATCATTTTCAAAACTTTTTTAGCAATCGCTAGCCCCGTTTGAGCATTTTTCAGAAAGAAAAAACACATTTCGAGTAAAAGTCGTTTAAAGTGGCATCTTGCTTAAAGTAATGTCATCTGCTTTTACTAAAACACTTGAGGTTTTTGTTCTAGGGAACGGAGCATAATAAACTTGGTATTTTTATAAAGCTAATAACATGGCCTATAAAATAAATTATTTAAAAATAATTGTCAATATTTGGCAAAATTTACAATTTTAGGGTAGTCAGATACCTTAAGGAAAAGTTTGAAAACGACACTGATGAAGATTTCTAAGAAAATCGGGGCCGGCTCTATCGCTTTAAAAACCGTTCAAGGATTCATAATGTTCGCATTATAGGCTAAAGCGCAAGTTCTGATAAAGAAGTAACTTTTCTAAATTTCCACAGCTAATGTAAATCATTGAAAAAGGCTCCCTTCATGAATAAATTTTCAACGTCAACGAAACTTGGTTGTACTGGAAAAAACTACCTTCTAGAACTTATAAAAAAAATAATCTCTCTCACCTGAGCCATAAAGTTTCGAAGGATCGAATTACCTTATTGCGAAAAGAAATTGTATCTTATGATTTCAAACTGAAGCCCATGCTTATACATCGCGCTGAAAATCCTCGCTCTTTAACCGCTTGCCTGATTGTCCCGAGTTATCTCGGATTCGTATATATAGCAGTTAATTATTATCCCGAAAAAACTTGGGTGAAGCAGAATTTGTCAGTTCGATTTGTTTCATCATGGTGTTACTAGGCCAGGAGGGAATGAAAGGAAATATTCAGCTTTGATTGGCAGTTTGCAATGATTTGTTGGTTTCGTGGATCTTTTGGCAGGATAGGTCACGTGTTTTCCCTATTGTATAGTATACGTCGGCTGGTGGATTAGTAATGTCTAAAGGAAGGATAGTTCCATTAAAAAAAAAGTAAAATAATGGTGATAGTGCAAGATAGCAAAAGTGATGATTTTTCAGTGAGTGATTATGGTGGACATTGAAAATAGTGGAAATGATTCTTCTGTACGTAGCCTACATTTTGCTGTAAATCAGGAGGTTTACGATCATCTGATTAATTTAGAATGGAACTGAGATTGAAAAAATAATTTCAGAAAATCCTCGTGAAGAGTTTTTTGCCGCATCAGGAAGACCTAGCGTTAGTCCTTCGCCACTCAGGTTAACCTCTGGGCATTTTCCAGATGTTATTCCTGCTGCTGAAAAAAAAATCTAATCCAACTAGACAGATCCTCTAATCCTCCCGTAAAGAGGTAAGCCAGAAAGAAAAGAGACCAGATACCAGTGTACAGAATGTCAGGTATCACTTTGTGTTGTCCCTTGTTTCAAAAACTATCATACAAAGACTAATATTTAACTTTTTTCCATTTGCGCGAGATAACTCGGGATAGTAAACTAATATTAAAACTAAATGATTTTATACTTGTAAAAAATTAAAAATTCTACTTAAAACTTCTATATTTTATTTTGTTTCGTTTCCTTGTATTTAATGATAAAATTAAAAAAAAGTGATGATTTTTTGCAATTTTTTTCAAAAAAATTTGTAAGGGAAGCAGTTAAAAGGATGTGATAAAAATTCCTTCGTAGTTTCCTGATTTTCTGATATGAAAAAAAAAAAAGTCGGCTTATTAAATCTGTGCTCAAAAGTTAGCTTAAATATTATTCCCCCCCCATTATTATAAAGCTATTTTGAAAAGCAAAACAATTTTTAAAGACGTATTATTACTAGATTATATTCCTGTGGTCATTCTCCTGGACTTTCTAATCTTTATAATAATGTCAGAATTCAGTTTCGTCTTCCAAAAATACTGCCTCAGTGCTGCAACCAATGGATCAAAGGGTTCAAATTTTGGGAGATTTTATTTAAAACGCCTTCAATATGCAATCCAAGCAACATCTGATAAAAATGCTCCTGTCAACACAGTTTGGAAAAAATTACAAATCGGAAATGCGATTGAGAATGTTAGGCATACACAGAGTGAAAATAAAATGAAAACCGTGTATAAATATATTTTTTACCTCATCGCGTTAATGATTTTTACCGCTTTCATCTTGAAATGTTCACAATCATAAAAGGTATTGTCAAACTAGAACATTATTTAGACTTGGACTCATTAGATGCTGCTAATGTCATACAGTGTATTCAAGCGGATTCTCAGTTTCTCTTGTTGACGAATCTCTCATTAGCACAGAAGAACGAGTTTATGAAGAAGAAATATCAAAGACGTACAAATAAAAACAAAACTTCACGTTAGATAATCTTGAAGAATTATTCAATACCATTGGAAGGGCACGTGAGTTGGTTGAAGGGAATGGTCCAGATAAAAATAGGAGATTTGAAAAAAGAATACAATTATATAAAAATAATTTTGTGAGTTATAGCATGATGCACGAAGAAAAAAGGAAAAGAAAATCTTTGCAAAAAAACCATGGCTGATTTTTAGTAAAAAAAATGTTCTCCTTTTTAACACCCATTTATAAGTTTCACTTGTATGTAACGTAATCTTTAAACTCAATTTTTACCCACTTTAAAAGGTCAAATTAATTCGAAACTTTGCTCACTTGTCCAGGACCAATGACAATACAATAATTTAATAATTTTCTTCCATTGTCTTGACCAGGATCATCAGGATTAACGATTTCCCAATTTCATATCCCGTCCTCTAGCGACTCATTTCAGATACCATTTCCAGAATTGGTGACTAAAAGAATTAGTTACAACTTAGTTTTATTAACTATAAAAGGGGTATTTTTTAGTTTTTAAAACTATAATTTATTTATGAAATAGACATTAAACAATAAAAGTGTTCCGCTGTTTTTACTTTTCACCCTTTTATTATTTTTTACTAATTTTAAGTAAAGAAACAAATATTTTTGTGTTAGCAAATTTGATAGAACGAATTACTTATTTTTCTACAGAAATATGGTTTCATTTAGGGTGTATTTCCGAGGAAACAATAAATAATACTAAAAAAGTGAGGTATTCCTATAGTTCATTGCACTAATCTTTATAGTTATGTTTGTACAGAAATTATAATGATTTAAATACATTAGTCAAACTTTCTATACTTGCGACCCGAATTTCAATCATAATTTTCATCGCGCCCCCCTCCATACAATAACAATGTATTGAATTCTATAATAATATACTTTGACATAAAGCTACAATATGCTTTAATTATAAACCGTACAAATTATCAAGACAAGTATTAAATTTTTTATACAATTTTATGACATGCCCATAGGGTCACTGGTAGTTATTAAACTTGTTCTTAACTTAGTACTGTTAAAATAGTTTTGAAACACATTTTGTAATAATGATACATTTATAAGAGTATTATATCAGTCTAAATGTGTATTTTATTTTTTATTGTGTCAGAATGTATTTGGGTTTGCTTCCTTTCAGTAAATTAATAATTTTTTTAAAAAAAATCTTTTGTTTTCGACTTTTCGATATACTCGCACCCCCCTTGTAAGGTTATCACGCCCCCTAGGGGGTCGCGCCCCACAGTTTGCGAAACACTGTGTATCATATATCTTTATTTACTTCTCTTTCATTAGAATCGACCACACTATTTTAGTAAGGAATCGAATAAATTTAGCTTAATTAATAACATATGAGTATTTGCGATTAATACTTTTTGTGAATGGTCCAAATACAGTTTTTGTAAGCCGATGTATTAATAACTACTTACAAATCAGTTTTTCAGTTTATTAATACGGAACCGCATTTAACCCAGTGATACCTTTACTTACTTTCGTTCAATCTAGATGACAGTGTGTCACCTCCAAAGAACGAAAGTAAAAACGCTTCTTCTTCGCCATTTAATTAAGTAACGAAGTCGCTGTTGGTTTAATGAACCAATGAGAACATCCAAGTGACATCGTGCGCAACGCTGACTTTCATTTTTTTTTTATCTGTCTACTCGCCCTAGGCGTTTATCTCAAAGCGGATCTCTAATCCTGTAGTTATTTAACTCCCCCCTCCTGTTGAAGTATTTAGCAATGTCTAGGAGGAAAAGACACGCCCCTTTTCACGAATGTCACGCAAGTAGCGGTAACTGCTCTGAAAGATGACTCTGCAGCGTTCCGTATGTTAATAGCAACACTTGGCAAAGAGTGGCATCGGAATTAATAAGATATTTAGCAATTCATATCGCCGAGGGAATGTTAGGGTGTATAAGGAACTGTTATAATTCCATTTATTAAAAGTGGTAGCAAAAGTTGAGAGAGAAATTCCCAATGGAATGAATAAATCCGTGAAGCTTTTTTAAATTACATCTAAACTGAAGTCTCCCGTGTGATCTCGCATTCAGTCGGTATCTGGTCAGATATTTTCTGTTAGTTGATGTTTAAAAGGAATTTTAAATGAGGGAAATGTATTAAATAATTCAAAGATACTTCGGGCTCTGTTAGACATTCGAATTAACTGATTGCGCATCATTAGGAGGTTTAATTAAATGGACACATACATTTTCTTTTTACTCTGAGATTCTTTTACTTAAGTTTGGTGAATGTCACATAATATTATTTCATTGTATGTTAAATTGGATTTCATTATAAATAGACAAGGACAAAAGGAATAACTATATTGTTATTTAATTTTATTATTATTGCCGATATATTTGAATTAAGGTTATATATTGCAAGGGAGTCATAATGGACCTTTGACGATATTCTAAGGTAAACCATAAATTTATGAAATCCATCGCCAACAGCTCTCGTTTTCTTTTTATGGCCGCAGTAGCCGGGTCTTAAGATTCTTTGAGGCCCCGGGCCCCTATGCAAAAGTAGGCCCTATCTGAGATCTTTAAAAGTAGACAGTAACATGCATTGTCAAATACTCTTTCAAAGGGTAATGGGAAATAAATGTACACGACTCAAAAAAGTAGGCACCAACTCCTTCACTTGAATAATTTTTCAGGGCAGTGATTGTTAAGGGGTCTATGACAACATGCAGGGGGTTCACGCTAGCGAAAAAACAATTTGGGGTTCCATGAATTGTAAATGAGGGTCTACGATAGTGACTCTCCTTAAACCAGATCATGACTTCAATTTTAAAAGAAAATTTAATCAAGTGGAAACCAGATTTGCCCGTTTAACAGATTTATTGACTACATTTAATGAAGTTAATTTGCAGTTACAAGGACCATCATTTCGGCGTTTCTTGCCATAATTAAGCTAAGAAATATAATATTGGGCGTCCCGAATTTTCCAAGTTTCTCAATTTGTCACACACAATCTGCCATGAAAAGGACGTTTTAACCTACGTTCAACATTTAAATGCCCTTTATTCAGATTTTGAAACTAGGTTTGAGGCATGTGTGTCTTAGGTTTTTAACACTATACTTCACTACAGTTAGAAATTTAAATATTTTAAAGTAAGTATAGCTCTACACCAGCTGTTAGAAAGACATTTAAGTTAATAAATTTGCAAAAATTCTCATTATTAGGTAAGTAGGGGTCTACCCATAACCGAAAACATGGCAAGGGGTCTATGAGACAAAAAAGTTTAGGAACCTCTGGTTTAGGGCATTAGGCTTGGGCCTAAACATGGACAACGGTCAGCACATAATAATATTGTCTTACCACTTTTGTCAGTTGGCATGCAGTTTGAAATTTCCTGTTTTTTGGAGAATATGTACGGGAATAATATTTGACCATTAAAATTATCCGGATCATGATCTTAATAAGAGAGTTGAAAACGAAACGAGGCCCCCACCGAGGGTGAGGCCTCGGGTCCAGTTAGCCCATGCCTTAAGACGTCCCTGCCTGGTGGTCGTGATCACGAACTAGACGCTGGAGAATTGTGAGCTCGAGTCTTGGTGCCACTGAAAACCCGTCGCGTAAAGAGGAGGATGTGCGTTAAATCCGTCGTAGCTCTAAGTCCTTACGTTGCCGCGCTGTTCAAGTTTGAAGATTGGAGTGACTTAATTGTCCCCCTCATCATTTGACTTGGATTCAAAATTGTGAGGTTATCTACTTTTAACTGTCCTAGGTGGGGTTTACATTTGTGTTGTGCCCATTTACCTTTGAGTAGGGGCTGTTGACAATACCTCACACTGTTTTTAGGTAAAGTTGAAAATGTTAAAGAAATTAAAATGTTATTCTGCTTTTAAATTCTTGCAAGCGGATAAAATATCTCATTTTCTTAGAGTACTTTACAGAGTTTTAAATAAATAATCCGCGACATTGATAGATCAATAGTCATTGTGAAGTTGGATGTTTTATGTATGCATAGACAATTAAAGAAATTCCCCAATTTTTGTCCTCAATGAAACAATTAAATATGATTAATTTTGTTGTTCCTCAAAAAGTGTTAATAATTATAACACCACCCAATGCATGTTACAAATAAATTTAGAAAACAATTAAGCGGAAAACATTTTAATAGAAGAACCACTGTAATCAAGCAATCATTTTAAGAGAGAACAAATTAAAAGGTGAAAGCTTAGGGTTATTTATTCAAATCAGAGGTAATTTGCATTGTTCAATCTAGTCTTTTCCTACCAATCATTTGAGTGGGCTTACGTTATTAGTCACGCGAACCATTTTCGTTCTCGCTGAAGTTTCGACTCCGTAAGAGGTTGCAATTAAAGTTTCGTATCAGGCATGAAAAATTAGCTCTTATTACTTCTCTTTCGACCTTCAGTCACATAAATTTACTTATTTTTTTTTCTTATCTGAAGCAAGTTATTAATGCTAATATATTTGCCACATATCTCATAACCTTTCTCTTAAATTATACATAATTTAAGAGGAAGGTTATACTACACTCATTTAAATGTCATTAAAATTGGCTGTCCTGTATGTATGTAGAATCGGACTTAAAGTTAACAAATTGATTTGGCTTTTCCTTCTTCCCATAGAATCCTTTTCGAATAATTTCCTATATTTCACGCTTTGACCCATATTATTCAGAAAACTGTTTACTAATTAGTGTTTTTTTTTCATAATATTGCAATTAACTCTTTTAAAATTAGAAATTATAGGTTTTCTGAATTTTTTATTTCTGGTTAGTATGGCTTTTTCTTAAATTATGAGGTCAAAATGTCCATTTGAATGAATGAATAAAAGATCTTGAATGAGTCGTTTAATTAAAAATTATAATAAGCTTTTTTTTTTTTTGTTAAAATGCCGAGTCATGATATATCATCATACATTTACAGCACAATGTAAGAAAACAATTATGTAGAAAAGAACTTTTTATAGTTTTGGCCTAAAAATAACTTCCTATAAAGGATATAGAGGGAAAAATTATGAAGTTATAAAGTAGATACACAGTAAATTAATAAATTTTTTTTTTCTTCGCGGCTTTTTCCAAGATGTTTGCAATTAAATTTCATTGTTTTAACCTTTCACGAAAGTTTCTTAAATAATAGTTTTTATTTGAAAAGTACTTAAATTTTATAAAAATACAAATAGTTGGAAAAAAAACATTGTGTGTTAGTTGGACAGTTATTTTTCCTCTTTCGTGGGTGAAGTAGAGAAAAGTATTCAACTAATTTTTTTAGCTACTGTGTATCACAAATTTTTTAACACCTTATAAAAGTGTTCATAAGGAAAGATTTATTAACCTTTTGTGATGCCCGAAATTGTCTCGGTCACGGCACTAGTGTTCCAAAATGTCATGCCTGAGTATTATACGGAGCAAATTTTATTTTGAGTGCATCTTATTGTTATACCCGAATACATATTGAGAAAAGTTTATTCCGGTCTCATCACTTTGTGAAACCCAAATCTATATCGGGAAAATTTAATTTGGACTCACAAAACCACACAGAACTGAATTACTGAACTACTACTAGGTTTCAATCAATTTTATTTATTTTTATTTATTTACTTATTTTGTTAGAAAGTATTGCTCCACTAGAAGAGAATTTTACCACTGTTACGCTGTGTGCAGCCACCTCAAACGAATATGCAGTTGCTACAAAACCTTTAAAATTTTAATGAATGTAATTCAATGTATCAAAATTTTTAGCTACAAAATACAGGTTACTTTGTATTATAAATATTTGATTTTTGCAATAAAAAAAATTTACAATATAAGTGCCTAAATCATCAAAATAACTTGATAGTTATAGGGTTAAGTATTATAATCGTGAAAAAATATATTGATCAAGGATTTTCCAGGGCATTGTGTAAATGGCATTGACGACAAAGTTTTCATCCTTAAATTCAGTTGAAATAAGAAAATTGTAGATTCCGAATATAAAGGAAGATTCGCTTAAACTGACTCTATTCAGAACCATTTGTATCTCGATCTAACAACCACAATAACACCAAATTTGATATGTAGACAAATGATGACACAGAAAGTAGAGGATACGATAAAAAAAAATCCAAAATTTTTAGATAGGGGTAGTACTTATGACACTGAAAAATGCAAAAAAAAATTACAAAAAAATATTAAAACATTAAAAATAACAATGAATTGTTACATTTTATTCACTAGATTCAATTCCCTGGCCAGGAATTCGGCCATACTCAATATGATCGCCATTCTCAGATTACCTTTTCACATTTCCGATGGCCGTACGCAACATGTCACAATGAATATTCCGTACTCTTTGTGATATGTGTATCAACAATGGTTCCCTGTAGCACGTTGACAATTACATTTACAACATTTGTTATTGCCTCTTCTGACACAAGTTTAAGTCCTCTGCTTTGGCGAATTGTCAGTGATGGTCTCTAAGAACTTCTTAATCATTCCTTTCGAAGCTTGAAGTAATTAAGTCCCCTTGCGTAACTTCTGTCGGGTTCTAAGCTTACGAGGAGCTGTGGATGATTAAGATAATATAACTTTACCAATAATGCATATTCAGGTAGTGTGAGTCGCTTTCACTTGAGCTGAATCACTTCATTTGAGAATACTATTCTTCGGAGCTGTCTCGATACGTTTTTGTCGCCCAAAATACTGGCGCGGTTATCGCAAATGAAAGCATAAATTTGGGTTTTACTTTCATACCCGTGTTTCCTGCTGATTCTCGGTTTGAAAATGTGTCTCATTGGTATCTTTGAATTTTTGTTTTGTTTTGTTGAATCCTACTTTTCATGTCTTTATTAATCTCCACACCAAGTTTGGTGACATCACGATTCTTAGATCAAGCTACAGGGGGATCTGAATAGCGTCAGTTTCAAAACCTCACCCTGTATTCAAGAAAGGCCGTATTTCTACCGCATGTAATATATAGGTTAAAAATGAAATTGAATATATATAAGCTGCATTCAATTTTGAAAACAGCTACTTAATCAATATTATCAGCATATTCATCCATTTCTTCAGTACTAATAATTTACTTTTATAATTATTTTTATACAAGTTTTTTTTCTTCCTTAAAGTATGGTACGACATTATTACGACCAAGTTTTTTATATATAATAGCTTTTCCTAGACAAATTTTATTTGATTCAGTGGGTGACCATTTTAATTCATATTATGAGCATTGAAAAAAGCAAGTTTAAGTCTTAAATATCTTCTTTACTCTAGATTCTTTTAACATTAAATTTATAAGTGACCGTATAATGACTCATATACTCTACAATTACATATTTATAAAATTATTTAGTGTAGTCACGACATACTATGCTTAATTGTGACAAAAGGATTCAAGTGCATGAAGTAATCCAAAAGTCTGTGCAGTTCTTTGTGTGTATGCCTTCTAAGAGGATGTGTAAATAAGAAATAGAATCACAATGTAATTTCAACATTGGTATATGTTTTTTATGCTTCATCTTGAAGTGTTACTTTGCATTTTTTTGTGATCACAAGTATATTTGAGTCAACTCATTTATTTTTTTGCCTATTTTATTAATCTAAATTTCAATTGATGCTTTCTGTTCTAAAGAAAGATATATATCAAAAAAGTATATCCCTAAGAAAATTACTCAATTTTTTTTTATCTGGATATAAAAATTTGTCAAATCTCTTTTAACCACACAATAGCTTTGAGAACCTATCATTTGTAAAGAAATATTCTATTTTTACATAGAAGCACACATTTGCTTTTTCTTATTATCTCAATTTTTGTTCTGTCGAGTGACTAGTGCGTGATTTTGAACATTTTTCAAACCGTGAAAGACTAAGGAAGGAAATAGGCTTTTCTTAGAGTTATATATGTGTAGTGGTTAGGTAATTTGAAAGGATTAAGGTTTATCCTATTGGTGTAAACTAATTAAAAGTGATTTTGTTCGCAAAAAATTTGATTCTTAGTTTTGGTTCTTAAAATTTGTCACGTAAGTTGCTTAGTCTCGGTTGTAATTAAAAATAAATGCGAAAGTAGAATGATTTTTGCTGAGATTATTTTTGTGTGTACAAAAACAGGTTATGGGATTCAGAATAAAAAATAATACTTTATGGATATCGGAATTACTTTTTATTGGGAAGTTTCACACTTTTCCTCTAGTATATATAAAAATAATATATGAGGTAACTGTTAAGTACCTGGACTTTATATGAACTATTATGGAACAAAAGATAAAATCTTCGTATTGTAAGTTATATTGTGAATAAAACGAATTCAATCATTGGAATTCGTTTTTAAGAAAATTCAAGTATGTTTCTCTAATTAGTCTTAAAAAGCAAAACTTAGTAACAAATTTATTAGTTTTCTTCTGTTGTGTGCTATACATACGTTCCCACGTATATATGGTTTAAAATAAAATAAGTATTAGAATACAAATTTACTAATAAGTATTTATATAATTAGCTGTCATTGCTTTTTTTACTAGATTCTTAGTAACTAATAATTGACAAATATAGATTTTGAGTTCTTTTAGCATCAATATTTTTATAAAGCAACTATTATTTTTTTCTTTGTGAATTTTTATCTTTTTTCTATAGAAATCATTTTAAATTTATTCCAGAATTGGTAGTTTTCAAACGGTAATTAGTATTTTAGATTTAGTTAAGGGAAATACAGGAATTAGTAGCAGCATACTACAATATTACTTTTCTCTAAAATTTATATAGAATCTCTGTTGAGAAACACTTGAAAATGCTCAAGTTCGAATAAAGAAATAAATCAATTTAAGAACGTATCATTCTTTTAATCTTCAAACATATTCATAATAGCTCTCGATTTAAGAAAAATAGAAAAAGTAAGCCTCTACTTGAAGAAAATAGAATGGATATGTATTGAACTAAACTAAGTAAGGGAAGAGAGATTTATGCTGAAATTACCACATAATCAACGATTGTATACGTGTAGCCGAGAAGAAATCTCCCGAAGGTGATTTCACCTTAAATGATCTCTCCTATACGTGGTCTACATTCCTCTGATCTAAACTATTATCCCTCCTCAACGTAGTCTGTCGTTTCTCCTTCATCTTCTTAACGAGAAAACTTATAAAGCAAAGAATAAAATGCAGCTCTTTCCAACTCTAACCTAATTGAAAAATGAACGTGTGCTAACTGAAAAAGGTACAATCGATAAAACAGAATAAAATTATACAAAATGACTTAGTAAAAGGACACAAGAGCAACGCTTCACTCTTAACCTCACATTAAGTCGCATTGTTTTCCTAAAATGTCTTGCACTGAAAATACTGATTGCAGCATACGTATTAAATGATTATCATATTGGATAAACTCATGCATTTTTCATGAAATTATTTACTATACTTCGTTTAAATACTTCTGCCCAAACTCTGCAGTTGCTCTCATATGATAGTGAAATACTACTATGAGATGAATCCGTGTTAAGTCAGGAAAACATCCCACACATCGCACAAACAATGTGTTATAGCAATTATTACGACGGCTTTTAGAAAATCAACACGCAACATGAGTCATATAAGTACTGCTTGATCAATAAAACAGCTGATGACTGCGTTACATATAATACTGTAACATTTTGAGATTGAGTTCAGCGATTTTTGAATAGCTTTTTACTTTCAACAAGGCATTAATTACATAAAGAGCCTATTTTTCCCCGGCGTTGAACATCTGACAAAAGAAAAAAAAACATTTATATGGTAATACTATGAATGCATTAGATTGCTGAACTAGAATTCGCATTTACATGTGTTTGTCTTGATTGCAATACTGCCTTGCATTGTTGTTACTATTGACTTGAATAGTAATAACATTCTTCATCGTGGAAGGCAATATTATAAAACAATGATCTTCAAACATTTTCGACTCATGGAACCCTTAAAACTATACGGTGTTTTCGGGGAGAGCCCCATTATCTCCAAACACCACATTTAGAACAATTTATCTTACAATACTATTTAAAGTAGATCAACTTGTTTTAGGTACTTTATGTAAATTCAAAAAAGTACAGTATTTGTTATAAAAAATTAATGTAATTTACTCAATATTAATTTAGGATTTAAGTATCACCAACTCATGCATTATATTTAGTTACTGGGATATGTACTTGCATTTTTTTTACACAAACTGTGACGAGATCTAGGTCTATTGAAATTATCTACATTCGCATTTCATATTCTGCATTTAATTTTTTTTTTGTTGCTATTTACGTTGAGAAATATTTTTCACTTAAATACATAGCTCTGAACGGTATTAAAATGTTTATATCTGTGTGAGAAATCCTGTGTATTTTGCAGGAATTTTCATACCTAAAACATGTGCAAAACATTTTACTAACAAGTATAAGAATTATTTCGTGGAATCGAAACTATCGCAAACAATAGAAAATACTATCGCAAACAATAGAGTATAGTAAATAGATAAAATAATGAAATTTAAGACATTTTTAAATAACTTCAAAGTGACTCCCAGTTAAATTTCTCGCTTTAATCTAATGTATTATTTCTAATTAATAGAAGTTACAAGAGCAAAACCATGTTTTTATGAGACACAAAAGTAAGCTCTTATTAAATTTTAAAAATCATTTTAAAGTTAAAAGTAGTCCTAAAAATATTTTTTGGATTATTGAAAAAAATATTTTTAGTCTTTGTGAATATAAAACAAAATCTCGTTTGTAATGTGTGCACCAAACCAAACTTTTTCTCCCCAAATAAAGACTACGATTTTATTGCAAATATATCATGTATTTCGCACAGATTTTATAGATATAGTTTTATTATTCTTTCAGTAATTAGACATGCTTTCTATAATAACTCGAAAATGAAGTGAATTAAATTTATTCTTTCTTTCTAAACATCTTTGAGATTATATAAATGTTAAAAAATTACGGCTTTTTCGATGATTAACCTCGTAACCGATCAATTTTTAGCGCGTTTTTCACGTTGTGGAACAAAAGCGCTATTAGGACGCAAATTTCGTCTTCGTCTTCGTTCCATATTTTGTCGTACCTTTTTCTCAGCCAATAAGCAATCAATTGACCTCGGGTTTTCGGCATTTGGTCGCATTTGTGCCCTAGATGAGCCGAATCATATTTAAATTTTCCCATAGTTTTCCCGAATTTTCCTACAAATTTTCCTGAATTTCGCTAGATTATAACAAAATTTTCTCAAATTTTACCTAGTAAATTTATTGCTTGCAAAAAGTTTTTTTAAAAAAAATATTGTAAAATACATGTGAAAAACGCGCTAAAATTACTTGGCCATGCCAATGATTGATATCTTGTTTTACCCAAGGTGATTCAGAAAAGGGCACACTTTTTTGTTATATATAACTTAACACTATACTTATAATAGAATTAAAAAATAAAAGAATTTTATTTTAATTTTTAGTTTTAAAAATTTTACGCCATTTTTATTTTACAAATATTGAACAAAAAAAATTGATGTTTTCTTTTTATAAATGCACTCTGCATACTATGAGGAATGTTTCATACATCTAAGAAAAAAATTTTCATGTCCGTACTTTTTCAAACAGTTGAGGGATTTGTGTGTGAATGAAGCATGGTGTAACACAAAGTCTTGCATTGCAATCAGGACAGAAATTTCTCGTCTCTTTTTGGATTATCTTTCCATTTTCGTTTCTTTACAAGCAATAAACTGCTCATTGTCTTGTTTAAATGACTGCTTTCAATAATTTGGTCAATGAGATCAATTCTAAATTCTAGCAGTGAGTTTCGACGTCTTTTTTAACACCCTTTTATAAGCTTCACTTGTATGTAACGGAATCTTTGAACTCAATGTTTACCCACTTTAAAAGTTCAGATTAATTCAAAATTTTGCTCACTTGTCTAGGACCAATGACAATACAATAATTTAATAATTTTGTTCCATTGTCCTGATCAGGACCATCAGGATAGATGATTTCCCATTTTCAGATCCCATCCCGCATCTGGAGACTCATTTCAGATCCCATTTCCAGATCTGGCGATTAAAAGATTAAGTTATAACTTAGTTCGATTAACTATTAAAGGGTGTTTTTTAGTTTTTTTAAAGTATAGTTTATTTAATCGTAAAAAGGATCATTTGGCCTGCTAAGGTTGAGTTTGTATCGTTTTTTTTTTTTTTTTTTGAAGAGGTTAAATTTCATAATTTTAAAACAGGATACTCATTTGCAGTAAATGATATTTAAGTTTCATATTGCAATGTTAAAAATGTGGGGGGAAATCTTTCTCTAATATTTCTTCCTCTTATTTGATAATTTCGAACCTTACAAGAAACGCTAATATTACTGAACGGTTCATTTAAAGAATAATCCAAATAAAATCGATTGATAGTTCTGAATCTGTATTTGAATTTAGTTCATCCTTTCACAAGAAAGTTTTTTTTTTTAAATTTTTTTTTATCCATAATTTCAAAAAGAGAACTGCGCCGGTCGATATGCAAAAGAATTGCGTATAGTGAAACACGAATTTCAAGGATCGAAATTCCTGATTTCATCAAAGAAATTATGTCATACGCAAAAAGTCATACGCGTTTTACTCGAAATGTGCTTTTTTTTAAATGCTTAAACGGGCTAGCGATTGCTCAGAAAGTTTTGAAAATAATAAACTGAATTTTTTTGTGTATGTTCTGTCTAATAGTAGAAGTGTTTTAACCTTCAGATTTATCAATCACTGTTTTATTATAAAATTTACAATCCCTTATGTTAATATAATCACTGTTTATTTAAGCAATTTCATATTGTAACTAAGATAAAGTTATCTAGTTTTTGTAAAAATTAAAATATCTCTTATCCTGAGGTCATTTCAAAAATGAATAACATAGCAACACATTAGAATTGAAAAATTGAAAATTTGTTCATAAACTTTGGTACAGAATAGCTGCGTCTGTTATTTTTTGTAAATTTTTACCCATTTTTTCTCATTTTAGTTATAATAATTTCTTTTTCTGTTCTTAATTTTAGCATATTTTTCTTAAATTGTACTAAGCAAACCAAAAACAACAATAACAAAAAAAATCCCTATACTTCAATTTTTTTTTTAAAGTTGTCGCAAGTAGTTTGATACCTTAAGTGATTTTCGTTTCGTGTTAAGAGAAAAAAATGCTTGAAAATACAGGTAGTTTTTCGGGACCGTTGTATTTTTTCATGTTGACCGATACTTCGTCAAACGTTTTCGCGTTTAACGTCATTTTTTTTCTTTTATTATCATTTCCCCCTTTTCAAGTAAAATATTAAAATGAAATGGTGTAATAACTTTGTGCAATGCCTCTCAACACTTTGATGCTATCATGCATGAAAATTATCTATGTTTCGTGACTTCCGTGACAGAGTTAAGAGCAGGAAAGACTCAGAAAAAGGAATAACTGTTTATTCAAACACAAAGGATGAACAAAAAATCCAGTAGTCAGAGAAATTAAAGCGTTCGCTCTGACAAGAAATCAACCGTTACAAGTACCTTTTTAGTATGACAACAATCCAAATTGCTTCTTGCACGTTATATACACTCAAAGAATTTTTTCTTCTTCTTCTTTTCATTATTTTTAAGTAAGAATTATTTTGTTATTGACGGATATACAAATCATGTATAAAATAAACAAGTAGTATAAAAAAAAATTTTAAGTCAATTCCTACTTCGATCAACAAAGAAACATTTTATTTTAGTTACTTTTTATTAAATAATTACAATTCACTTAAATATGTATATACATATGACAGAATCACAATATTAAGTGACAAAATAGAAAGCGATTTTTTTTTTACGATGATTTTCCCTTTTCTTATCTATATATGGTGTTGGACTATTTTTTGTTACTATTTATTCGTTAATTAAATTTAATTATTCTAATAAAATAGTACAGTAAAAATGAAATCACATTCTCAGAAATTAGGCCATTTCAGGTGGGATTCGAACCCACGACTTTTGGATTAGAAGTCCATTTCGCTACAGGACACAACGAACAATTTTCCTTTCCTTTTCTGTTGGACTATTATTTTTGTTTGTTACTATTTATTCATTTTTTAATTTAATTAATGAATTAATATTTGAAAAAACTGTATTAACATCAAGTGTCATCCATTACAAGTTTAAAAAATGTATTTAATGCTTATAAAAAATATATTTTGCAAGTCATTACGCCCCAAAATGAAAATATGCGTTTATTTTTCTAACAAGATATTATCGATTATTTTACACGGATTGGATAATATGTATTTTTGCAAATTAAGAATGAATATATTTAAATTATATTCAACCAAATTATGTTGCATGAATTTTAAGCATTATTTAATTAATGCTTTTAGAATAATGTGCGACTGGGTTTTTTAAAAGAAATATAAAAATAAATTAAATATCTGGTACACATTTATTAATTCAAATTTTAGTCTGCATATCCAGAATAGTAATTTTTATCTGAAATCTTATTATTTGATATAAAAAAACTTTCTAGTCATTAAATAAAAATTAAACTGCGTATTCCAGGAGAATTTTTAACGTTTATTTTATTCTATTTCGATCAAAATACAATTATTTTTTTGTACGAAAAATCCAGCTTATTGCTTAAGAATAATTCTCTAAATATTATTTTTAATGAAGTAGTTTTGAGATTGGTCATTTAATTAAAAAATAGCAGCCATAAGTTATTATGTTGGTAATCAAATTGTTTTTAAGCTCAAGATTTATATTTTTTAAACACAATATAGTTACAGTAAAAGATTACTTATAAGACGAAGAAACAAAAAAGGAATCTTATTTTTCTATTTTGTACTTGATAAAAGTAGATATTGTTCTTTGTTCACATATGAAAGAATTGGAGGAACTGAATAGTCTTGAATCTTAAGCCCCTTTAAGGCCATTGAATGAAATATAGCTGTAATAGGTATAATCAGTTATATGAACACAAAAATACCACAGTTATTAGTTTTAAAAATCTGAATATATATCAATAGAAATCTAAATTCTCAAGAACAAAAAATAGGTGTTTATCATTTAAATCTCATTTAATTTAAAGTAAAGAAATTGGTCTTTTTTTTGTTTGTTATTTTCTTGTCAAATTACATCTCTTAGAAAATTTAAGTAGTTCAAATAAATTGAAAATGATTCTATTTGAAGTTTCTGACACATTCGCGATAATTATCACTTCATAAATCAAAGGAAGTAATATTAAAGTGCACAGAAAAGCATCATTTTTAATTGCACACGTCACTTGCACTAAGCGAAAAAAATAGCTTCAAATAGTCTCTGTTGTATATTTTCATTTGAGTTTTAATTTTAATCTATAGTTAATTGATTACTCATTTAAACATTCTGCAGCATTTTAGAAAGATTGAGAATTTTAAGGTATCCGACTAGCCTTATGTCATAAATTTTGCCAAAAATCGAATTTTTTTTTTTGTGATTTTATTTTATAGGCCATGTTATTAGCTTTATGAAAATACCATGTTTATTTCTTTCCATTCACTAGAACAAAAACTAAAGTTTTAGTTAAAGCAGATGCCACTATTTTAAGCAAGATATATGTCATACTTTAAAATGCGTTTTACTCGAAATGTGTTTTTCTTTAGAACATGCTCAAACGGTGACAGCGATTGCTCAAAAAGTTTTGAAAATAATTATCTGAAATTTTTTTGTGTATGCTTTGTATAATAGTAGAAGTGTTTTAAGCTTCAGATTTGTCAATCACTGTTTTATTACAAAATTTACAGTCCCTTATGTTAATATAATCACTGCTTCTTAAGCAATTTCATATAATAGCTAAGATAAAGTGCTCTAGCTTTTGTAAAAAAAATTAAAATATCTCTTATCCTGAAGGTTGTTTCAAAAATGAATAAAACAACAACATATCAGAATTGAGAAATTGAAACTTTGTTCATACACTTTTGGTGCAGAATGGGTCGCGTTTATGTTATTTTTTGTAGTTTTTTTTTACCCACTTTTTCCTATTTTAGTAATAATAATTTCTTTTTTTCTTCTTAATTTTAGCATATTTTTCTTAAAATGTACTAAACAAATCTAAAAATAACAAAAAAATCCCCATCTCTTCATTTTTAAAAAAACAAAGTTGTCGCAAGTAAGTCGGATATCTTAAGGAAAAAGAATATCCTGTCATAAAGTGAAAAAAGTTAAAATCTTTATTTTGGGATCCAAATCTAAAAGGAAAATATCTGAGTTTTTTAAATTGAAAAATCGTCTATTAACTCTTTTTATACCACTGGATACATCATAAGACTTATAAATATAAACACTATTTCTTTATTAACTCTAGATTTACCTTGTCAATAAATCAATTGGTTTTCACATTCATTTTAAAAATAACCCAACTGTTAATGGTCAAATTTATCTAATTTTAGGAGTCTTTTAGTGATAAAGATAAAAAATATATACATATAGAATAAGATAACACGTTACTCCGAACCCAATGCCGAGTGATCCTGCTATTTAAACACCCTGCTTTATTAAGAATAAATGCAGGTCCTCTCTCAAATGGTGACATCTGCTCATACTGTTCGCGAAATCATCAGGGAGGATTGAACTAGTATAGTATCCAGGGGTCAACAGAATGGAAATTATGCTTTAATAATGGAATGTGCATTGTTTTACTGACTATCTAGACTCCGTTATAATGCGCTGGAGTTCCTGCTTGTCAATCAGTTACACTAATTGCCAAAAGTTAAGCATGAGCATACACAATTTGATCCTATTGAAATAAATTCTTGGTGCTTCCCTTTTTATATCATAAATTGACGCACCGGCATACGTACAAGGTTGTAGAAAAATATATTGAGAAAGAAAGAATATGTACATTATAAGAAATAGATTTTCTGATCCAATCCTTTTCTTTTGGAATAATTCTTTAGAAATAATTTTTCCATGCATAATTTATAAGAAACCCTAAGTATGTGAAACACTGTATGGAGAAAACGAACTGTAAAAGTCTAGCACGTTAAAAAAAATTCAGCAGTTATTTAAATATTAAAGCAAATTTATATTAAATTATGGAATTCAAAATAAAATAAAAATTGGTTTGTTTTCTGTACTTAATGTTTTTCCCTTAAGCGAAAAAAAGGATAAACTTATTGAAATATATAGAGGAATGTTTTGCATACTATAAGAAAGAACAGAAACTTGAAAAATCTGATCACTCATATAGTTTAAACTAAAAGTAAATGTTTCATAAGTACTTAAGGGAAAAATTTTAGGCTTTGGAAATATTTTTTTTAGTATTTTACGTTACACACTTACAAATGCTATTTATTCTACCTTAAGTCTCTCTTTTTCAGAAATTTCTCTGAAATTCAAATCAGATATTTTCTTTCAGTTCTAAATAATCATCTCAAGGGTCTGATTGATTGAATGATTGATTGATTGTTTATTAACGTCACATTACAAGAGAATTATTCAAGACGGACCTCGTAATTCTGAACTACGGTCAAGTGACATGAAGAATGACACCTGAGCTCACACTCTACTCTCCACACTTTTCCACCATGCTAACTTGAGGATTTTGAGCCTCGATATAGACTTAACGTTCATCAACCCTTCTATATGGACAGGGACGTCTTAAGGCATGATCCAACTGGGCCCACGTCTAGGGCCTCGGCCACAATGAAGGCCTCGTCTCGTTCTCGACTCAGCCTTAATAAGATCAAAATTCGAATGATTCAAACGATCAAATGTTATTTCTGGTTGTATTCTCCAAAAAAAAAAAACTGGGAATTTCGGACGATTTGTCAAATGGCTATATGTAACGATCCTTGTCCACGTACAGGCCTAGACCTACCTCCAGTAGCACACACAAATATTTTTCAAGGAGGAGTCCATCGTCGAAAGTCCCCCAACTCGTATCATACCTCCAAAGAACACCAATTGATTCTTCTGATTTTGTCAATTTTGTTAACAAAAACAGTTAAAAATAAATTATTGAATTAATAATTAACATTAAATATAAAAGAAATTGTTAATTACAAGTATTTAATTAAATTCTACGTTATATATATATATATAACGTATGCTGCTTAGATCATGACTATCCTTTTAACTTCTTAAGAACATATATTCATCACAAATACATTAATCGTCTTGCTATTTCTGATTTCAAAACCACCATACAACAATAGGATTTCAAAGTCAACATTTTAGTGGTTTTGCTGTGAAGATTCTGTTTTAACACTCTTCACACAGTTTATTTTTTCCACACCCTTCTTAAAAATCTTATAAAATGAAAAATTTCTACATTTTTGGCAACCAAACCAAATTTCTACATTTTGACAACCAACCAATTTTCTACATTTGTGACAACCAACCAAGTTATAGCCTACCCAATTTTAATGTAATCTTTCTTGGCGTCTTCCTTACAAGCTGGTATAAAGGATGAGTTTAAGTGCAGTTTAGATTTTTATCACAACATATAAAAGCTTTCCATCGGTTTCAAGAGTGTTGGATCTCCTGGAATAAGCTCTGTGAGCAGAAGTTTTAAAATCTTTTTGGAAGAATCCTTTTACTGGGTAATTCTATATATATAAAATAGGATTATCATCAATCGAAAAAATTCAAGGGCTTTGGGGGTGTCCGGACTCCCAGGACACCCCCCTTGTGTGCGCCACTGCCTACCACCATACACCATCATTACTCAAATTCAGTCAAAAGGCGGCAATCGATAGAACCGCTTTGTGCTATTGTAAGTCATACATATTTATATGTTTTGGGTTATTGTTTGTATGAGTATTTGACAAAGTATGCTATGTACTCTTTGCTTTTAAGGGTGATTGGTGGAGCATACATTTATGTAGAGGTCCAGGGCCTACTTTTCAGTAGAGGCCCAGGGGGGGGGCCTCAAAAAATCTTAAGTCATCGCTGTACATGGTGAGTCTTTAAAGACACCAGAGCTCTAGCAATCGATGACTCGACAGAAATAATACCGGCCACGACTTCACGGCCATGACCACTTCACATCTATTCAAGGCTTTTTCTTTTTAATCGAAGATTATCAAAATAAATTACATAAAATTTCTTATTATACTCAGCATTCAAATTTAAGCGAAAAGTTAGTTAACTGTCCAATTCTTCATGAGAATAGATGTCTTTCGATGTATTTCATTGCTCGTTAATTTTCATCATTAGCTGTTTTTTTTAAAAAAAAACAGTGTTAGATAACAATAAAATTGACAATTTAAACCAGTGATTCATAAAGTGGTCTATATCGAGCCCCAGGGGTTCATAACGCCCTGCAAGGGGTCCACGACTGCAAAAAAATAATTTGGTCCATGAGCTTTAAATGGGGGTCTACGATAAAGGCTCTCATTATACCAGATCGTGACTTTAATTTTAAAAGAAAATTTAATCAAATGGAAACCAAATTTTACCTATTTAGCAGATTTATTTACTAAATTTAATGATGTTCATTTGCAATTATAAAAGGTGGCAGCATAAATTTTATTCAAACAACTATCATTCTTGCCAGAATTAAGCTGAATGAATATAATATTGGACGTCGCGAATTTCCCCAGTTTTTCAATTGGCCACAGACAATCTGCCGAGAAAATGACGTTTTTACCTACGTTCAACATTTAAATGCCCTTTATCCAGGTTTTGAAACTAAGTCTGAGAATGCATTGACTATATATATATATATATATGGTAATCACCATGGTTGGCAATGAATTCATATGATCATATTGAAAAAAAAAAATGTTCCATATTTTACAAGAGGAACTGATCGGAATAGGCAGTAACGGAGATCTTAAATTTAGAAGTTTAGAAAGTAAAGTTTAGAAATGGATGTCATGAATTTTGGTTTCCAATCTCCAAAATAAAATAAAAAAAATTAAAAAGAAAGAAAGAAAAAGACTGGGCACTACTAACAGAGGAGATTTAGGGTTAAACCTGACAAGATTGATACCAAATAATGAAAATTAGTTATTGAAGCATCAGATTCATCCCTCCCATAATGAACATTTGCTTGTTGATAAGTTATTTTATATATTAACTAAATTTTAATTTAATCAGCATGTGTTTCTTAAGATTTAAACACTATACTGCACTACTGTTAGAAATTTAAATGTTTTAAAGTAGCTCTGTACCAGCTGTCAAAAATACATTTAAGTTGATAAATTTGCGAAAACTCAATATTACGTAAGCAGAGAGTCTATCCAAAACAGAAAAACAGGGCAAGGTCTATGAAAGAAAAAAGTTAGGGAACTTCTGATTTAAACAATGAAACTTCAAAATCTGTTTCATTAAAACGAAGTCTTACTTCTCAAAAAACACGAAAATATGAAGGCAAATTTCCTAGAGGTAACCCCTTCTCCAACGTCAGATGATTAAAATGTGCAAAAAGCAATAATCACAGAAGAAGAAAAAAGATTGCAGCTAATTTGACGCACACGTTGTTCCAAATTAGCCCAGTTTGAAGCATTTGCCAAACTCTGCACCCCTGAGGCAACATCCAATCGTCCAAAATCATGCCGTAGAAGGCAGGAGGGTGGTTCAAAAGTTACAACCACTTACGAAAACGTAGATCTCCACAGCGCGCTGTTGTACACCTGTGTCAATAGCAAGGCGTTTGCATTATAATTATAATAATGATGATACTGAACGAGCTGTTGCAATCCAGTCGGCCCAGTTATCATTATTGAAGCAAAAGAAGCTGTTATGATGACCACATTGGGGTAAAGCTTTGTATATAAAAAAATTACCGATCTGTATGCGAGCATAGCTTCTCATCAAAAAGAAATGCGAACTGGTATAATTAAGTTTGGGGGGATGGACATCAACATAAGCTTTTGTGTGATGGGGATCTGAGATAAACTAAAATTGGTGATTGCGGATAGATCTCGGAAAGTTCAAGATGCACAGAAGGTGTTGAAGACTCATTAAAATTCGGTGATTGTTCGTAAAATTATAGCTATTTGTTCTTCTCCATTGCATATATATTTATATATATATATAATTTTACTCTTCCAAAAGTCTGTAAGGACTTGAAGTGGGACAAGTGTAGTTCAACTGTTGTTGATTTAGATTAAATCTATCATTTATGTGAAATGAGTATGAATTTTAATTTACTTCAAACCACTGATGTAATCCGTAGTAGATGCACAGAAAGATTAAATTCTCTAGATCTATCCTGATTGTAAAATAGGGAATACTTGTATAAAACATATATTATAGTGGAGAACTCTTATACAAAAGAAGTTTCGCATCTTATCATGTGATTTTAATTATGTCACCATATTGTATTTGTGTCGCCATATTGTATTGTAGGCAATTATGGTAGCTTTATTTCGAAGGTTTTTAGAAAGATTGTTTCAATATTAATATTATATTTATTATTTAATGGTGCTATTTTATATTTGAAGATTAAGATTTCGGTGTTTTGCATTATTTGTTTTGAGATTTTAGAGTTTTTTTACTGAAAAGCACTAAAACAAATCATAAATTGTGTTCATGAGTAAACTCACCCAATTCTTCTTACAAAATTCTATTTTTCTAAGATTTGCAGGTGGTTTTATAAGAGGAGGGGGGGAAAGAGCAGAGAAATGTTTCTACAAAAAAAATGAATCACGATATTTGTTACGGTTTTTAATGAATTCTCTATATAGGAAACTCTCATGAAGGAAACATTATCGTTTTAATAAAAATGCAAGCACCTGCGTAATTATTCTATAAAATTAATGTTTTTATTGGTAGAAATACCATCAACCCGATTTTAAAGTTAGGTAACACTAGAAGGTTGCACATTAAAATCCAAGTCAAGCATTGATGAAAAAACTAATACATAATAGGGTTTGATTTGATTTTAATTTACGTCGCACTAATGGTGGCGAACCTCGCAATTTTCAACCATGGTCAAGCAACGGAGGACAAAACCTGAGCTGACACCCACCTCTCCGAACTTCCACGTCTCGCCAATGGGAAGACTTTGAGCCTCGACAGATTTAACGTGAATCATCTCCTCTACAATGCAGGCTTTTAGCGGTATTAAGTTTTGAACCCACAAATCGACAAGAGCTCATGACCATGATCATGACCATTCGACTATTGAGGTCACAAGAACGAACGGAAATTAAAATCGCTAAATATGCCAAATGGCACAAATCTAGAACCCCTGAAACCATTAAAGTTGCATAGAAAAGTATTTCCAGAGAATTTCATCACTCTTTTAATCCAAGAATTTTTTTTATAAAGATACTTTATGCATAAATGAAATTGTCAGAAACGCCGAAAACAACGTATATTAAACAAGCAAAAAAAAAAGTTTTTTTGAAAGATAAAGAAAAAAAAAGTTGTGTATGTAAAAGAAGAAAAATTATACACATTAAAGAAGAAATTCGTGCTGAAACTTCATAACTCGAAAAAGGCCAATCAACCTTTCCATGTGGCACTTAGTAATCAACCCCGTTGTTGCTTTTATACGAGCCCAATCTGACATTAATAGTCACCTGCAGTCGTTATATACCATGCCAAGAAACCACAACGTTAAAAAGTCATAATTACCCAAAAGCGTTTCCATGCTCGGTTCAAAGACGTTTTATCTCGATTTTTTTGTAGTTCTTTATTTTCCTTTTTTGCTCTAATCTATCGTAAACTTCCAAGATCTCATAATTGGACATAATTTGACGACGCAGTTGCCTCTTTCCTATCTATATCGAATTTTAAGTATACGCGTCACCCAAGCACACCGATTAAACCGAGAACTGATAGATTATGAAATGTTAATAACCGTTGATGGTTAGAAGTTATGAGTAACAAAAACGACGCTTCGTTCTGAAACCCACACCACGAAACTCATTTTTTTTCCTTCTTTACCCTTCATTTTTTATAAACCGTTTCTCGTTTTTCACAGATAACGTTAATCTGAATCAATCGAGTTTAAGAGCGGTTTTAGAAAAGCATCCCAAACTCGTGCCAATTGAATGAAGAAGGGGAGATAGTGGGTAATAATAACAAGGTAGAGTGGCATTGAATTTCTCAATAAAAAATAGCAACGAATGATCGATCAGAGTTATCACTCAAAGCCCGCAATTCTCAAAACCGATCACTTTTTTTTTATTAAAGAAAAAGAAAGAAATGATCATATACAGATTAATGTGAAAACTTAACCATGCAGTGATTGACATGTTTGTCTAATTTGAAAATAATTAATGTTTCATATGTGTGTGTGTGTATATATGAAAATAATGAACCGTGTTTGATGTCTGAATTTAGAAACAATATAAAAAAAAATTAAGTCAATTCTACTTAGGTTAACAAAACAAAGAAATTTTATAATTACTTTTTATTAAATAGTTACAATTATAATACAAATATGTATATACTTCATATGTTGTATATTATGTGACCGAATCACCATATTTTTTTTTTATTGAGAACATTTAGAAAAACCCCGTGCACCACACAATATATAACATGGGGCTTACAACACAAAGGGGAAAGATTACAACACAAACATCCATGCCTTCTCTGGGATTCGAACCCAGCCCTACGGCACCGCAGTCAGCGTCGCTAACCACTATACCGGATGGGCGGCTAATCACCATATTAAGTGGCAAAATAGGAAGAGATTTTTCTTGCACAATTTTCCATTTTCCTTTCTATATATGGTTTTAGACTATTTTTGTTACTATTTATTCATTAATTTTCCTTATTATTCTAATAAAATTAGTATAGTAAAAAAATAAGTCACATTTTCAGGAATTAAGCCAGCCTAGTTGCGTTTCGAACCCACGACCTTTGGATTAGAAGTCCAACGCACTATCCATTGATCTACAGGGACACAACGATCGGTTTTTCTTTCTATATATGCTGTTGGACTATTATTTTTGTTACTTTTTATTCATTTTTTTAATTTAATCAATGATTTTTTTCTTTTTTTTTTGCAATGCGGCCCACAAGTGGTCATAGTTTAGACACCCATGCTTTAAGCTGTCTTTTTTAGAAGGGGAGTTGTAATATACTCCTTACTAACACACCAAATTACGAGAATAATTTCTCAACTTTGAGATAGTTTTGAAAGTAAAATATTTAGATTTTCACGTAATAGCTTTTCGATTTATTCTTTAAGAAATGGCAACTTCAGAATATATCAAATATCTGACTCATAATTTACAACTTAACAGTTAACCTATTAAATCTTGTGGCAATTTTTTCCAACACATAAGTTAACTTAAAATTTCTACATGCGGACATTTCTTCATAAAGAAAACATGTTTTTCAGTTTCAGAGATGAAGATTTAGATTTCCTTCAAGAGGAAAAATGTTGAAACGTTAAAACAATTTCCATATTTTGCTTAGCTGTATATACAATATCCTTTAACTAATTATTCAATTACAAACAATTATCAATGTTAATAATACTTAAATTAATTAAAATGCAAATGATGCTACACTATACTAAGTATTTTATATAAAAACTTAAAATACATTCTAATAAAACACAATTGGGAAGTTCTTATCATAGTATAAAATAACCTTTCGTGAAAATTGTTCATAATTAATGGAATAGTTAACTATTATGTTATAAAAAAAGGATCTGGCTATAAGAAAATGGTCACACACACAAAAAACAAGATTTACTTCTTTGTAAACATCTTCCTTAAGTTATACTGCAGGATCTATAAGAGATATAAGTTTTTATTAACAGCTCTTCCAATTTTGAACAACAAACAGATGACAGGTACATAAGAACATATATCTGTCTGTAAAATCAAGAAATATCCTGTATATTCTAATGTTGGTAGCTGCTAATTAGAGTAACTTCCTGTAAGCATATTTTTACACGGATATTAATCAATTTTTGCGGCATTTTTTATTTTTAAGAATAGTTTTAAAAATAATTAGATCCTTTTACAATTTTCATTCGATTTAAAGTTTCAAAAAATGCTCCATGGAGTACATTTAATCACGTATTGAAAGCTTCAGCTACCGTCTCCCATTTAAGGTGTTGTCCAAGTACAATGTGATTTATCGTTATGTCATTAACTTCCCCAGTAATCCTCCAAAGTATCCACCTAAACCCCTCAGACAGACTCGATAGCTTGTCCACCGGTATCACAACAGGATTACTTGATTGAATTCCGACTTGACGCCCGCTGAGGATATACCTCTGTTTTGCTTGTTCCTTTTTCATTATTATTTTTTCTCCTCAGTCTTACACAGTGGAAGAAGCTCACTTTTTATTCTTTTATTTTTCGAGCAGTAAAAATGAGAAAGAAGAGTAACAACTTTTATCACTGCGGATAATCTATATAGATGAAAAGTCGTAGGCGCCTGTCAGGGAAAGACGTTAATGAAACAGAGGATTTCTACAGATGCATAACTCTCACAGCGTAGACAAGATGTGATAGATGTATAAAGGAAAGAACGCTGATTATAAGCCATCACCAGGTGAGGGTAAAAAAAAGTATGTGGGTACCCTTGTATGTAGCACATTGCAGATCTTAAAAAGGATGCGTGATTGCTTTGTCCCGATCGAACTGAATGAATTAGCTTTGGTTAGCCAGCTTTAAGCAGGTGTTTCAATCGGTATTTTAATACTTAAAACTATGGTTTTAAACAAAAATATGTAATTATATATATATATATATATACTCCTAAGAGTCAGCAATGTTTATAATACTGTAGCATCTCTATATTTTTATATTTATCATAAATTCTATTATTTTTATAATTTCTAATATATCCTTTCTAAAATCTAATGTCTGATTTATCTTACAATTTCGGTTTTTTTCTGTTTTGATAATTATTGATTATTCATCTCTCTTTAGTAGAGAATTTTGACAATATATATATACATATATATTGAATTATACCAGATATATATTTATTCGAATTATACCAGAAGTTAGGCAATATATCAAAGCTTTTTTTGTACCAAAGTTGTACCTTACAAAGGTTGAATATGGGTGCCCTTCGTGATATGGCAGATATCTAGGTGATACTCTATTTCCATTCATACTCGCACCAACATGTCTCTTGTAACGGCAAAAAAATGAGTGTTGACTTTCAAGCCAATTTTCAAGCTCTCTACACACTGGGTACCTAGAAAAAAATAAAGAAAAAGGGTACATTCTTTTTCTCTGTCGTTACAAGAGACATGTTGGTGGGAGTATGGTCAGAAATGGAGTATCGCCGTGGAGTATGGACGTAAATGGTATCTAGATTACCGTGTCACGAAGGGCGCCCATATTGAATCTTTGTAAGATACAACTTTGATACAAAAAAACTTTGTGTGTATGATATATTACCTAACTTCTGATATAATAATAACATTTCAATAGTACCTCAGAGAAACTAGAGAAAAATTT